>PVHY01031305.1:0-12741 GCA_004024945.1 Uropsilus gracilis
AGATCCCCTAATTATCAGTATTTGGTAAAATTTCCCATTCTACTACCCATCCACCTAGTCAACAAGCTTGAAATGAGCACCAGTATGTGCAGGGTACTGTTAGCTAGGGACCAGGGACACACAATCAACATGACACAGCTTCTGTCCTTAGAACAACCCAGAAGATGCTAGTCATGTTTCTGCTCCTAGTCATGTTTCTGTTCCAATGTGTACTCACCCATGGGCATCCATGGCCCAACCAGGAGAATCCATGTCAGAGCTGGGAAGAAGCCCATGGTGAAAATGACGAGAGCTCAGGGGTTAGGATGCTCAAAGTGGAAACCCTAGAAAGAGACAAAGGCCAGGGTGAATGAGCCCCAACATTAAGAGAGTCACACCAGCACCCTTGCCAAGCCCTAGGAATTAGGCAAGGGGTTGGTACACAGCCACAGTGGATGCCAATGACTAGGAAACTTACTCGTCCTCAAAATATTCATTCAGTGAACATATGAAGAGAACACACTATATACTGGAAATTGAAATTAATGATGAACAAAGCAAACATATCATTGTCTTCTGGATTTTCATTTTTACAATTAATTGGCAACCTTGCTTTAGCCTAGCATCCCACAGCATCCCACAGGGACAGAGCTTTGCTTAAGGACCATCACACTGGACTGAAGGTAGGACACTGTTGCTATCAGTCCTCTGTGCGGTCTTAGGCAGGTTATTTACCTGGTGTAGATCTTATTTTCCCCTTTTGGCTATGGAAGTAAACATAAACAGTCATTTCTAGCATGGTTGCCAGCATCAAATGTGAGATTAAGATGTATTCAAAGCAAGAAAAGTGGCAGGCTTTATGTGGAGTGGTTGGACTGGAGCTTGGCTCCCTAGGCACACTCAGAAGGGATACTTATGTATTTAGTACTGGCTTCCTGCTCTCTCTTCCCAGCAAATGCCCAGGGAAACAGGCAGCAGAGGACTTTGGCTGTGTCTCTTGACTGACATAGTAAAGGCATCCTAGGTGAAGATAATTTGGACATGGGGTGGGGTGGGACTGGGGAGGTATTTAATGTAAGAAGAGAAAGTCTTATCAACAATCAAACCACCAGAGCTCCTAAACAAGTTATAGGAAGTGACTTCATCCTCACCATATCCCATTAATCAAATGAAAAAACCCGAGCCCTGTCATAACCCAAAAGCTCAGCATTCCAATTGCTCCATCCCATGTCCACATGCTGGCATTTGATAGTTGATGAAAAGCATGACTCCAGATGGTTGAAGCTGAAAGGCAGTTCATGTTCAAACGGCAACAGTATGATCCTTCCCTGATTTAGGATTCCTGCCCCACCTCTACTATTACGTGTTCAGAATCCTAGCGTCCCAGACACCTTGTACTGCTTACTGCTCAACCTGTAAAGACAGGCAGTAAGCGTTCAGGCCAGGCTGTGGGAGCAACCTGAAGCTGCAAATGGGCATGCCTAATAACCACTTCTTGTAGGCGGGTAGCCACAGTGATTTACACAGCAACATTGGTTCAAAACCCTGAAAAGAAGGTACCATCCCACCACAGGGTAGTGAAGCCCCTGGCAGAGCCTGGGAGAAAACACAGACCTGCCTAGTTCTCGCCCCATTAGGCAAGACTTTTCCCATCTGAAGTGACCCTGGATTGAGGGAAGGATGAATCATGGCCACAGGGATTCCAACTTGGTCTCACCAGAGGACAGATTTTCCCCTTAGCTTGGACTCTAAAAAGTTAAAGCTTCGTTCCTAGCATGATGCGTTCGTGCCAGAAGGAGCTCCAGAGAGATTCCCTAGGCCCAAGCAAAGTAGATCACCGAACATAACAGGTTCTGAAGGTTCTTGTCCCAAAATCCTATCCGGGTAAAGGGTAAGTCCTAACGGGGCCCACTTTAGCCTCTGGCTAAGATCTCAGGAGGTGTTAAGTGGACCAAAGCTGGAATTCACCTTCCCTCAAAAGCGTGGTGGAACTGGGAATCGGGGCGCATTTCCCCTGCAGCCCTGCCCTGAGATCTCCCACCCCCGGGAGAGCACGGGAGGGCCGGGGGAAGCCCTTCTAGCTCTGACCTGCAGCCGCGACGTCCCCCCCGCCGGGACTGCGGAATGGCTCGGAGCTGGCCCGCGACGCCGCTCTCCGTCGGCTCCCTCCGCAGCTCTGCGCCCGGGAGGGCGGGGCTGGGGGTGAAGACGCGACGGCGAGGCCCGGTTCTGGGGCGGGGCGGGGCAGAGTGGGGCGGGGTGCAAACGGGTGCGGCGCAACTCAGCGGGGCCCTCCGAGGGGACCCGGGCGAACAAGGTGAGACGGCTCGGCTGGCCAGGCCCAGGTGGAGAGATGCCCCGTCCGCGTCGAGGGCTCGGCTAGTGAGGCCACGTGAACCTCGAAAAGGCAAGTCGACCTCCGCGGGTCCGCGGGTGCTGGGGATGCGGCGGAAGACCGACAGCAGGAACGGGGCGGGGGCGGGGGCTGGGGGTGGCTGGGGGGGGCGCCCCTGACCCTCTCCACACGGTCGGATCTGGTCTCCTACACCGAGAGTGTTGGTCAGTGCCCGCAGATCAGGTCAGGCGTCCAAACGAGGCATCCAGTCTTAAACCCCTGTAAGGGTCTGTGCTAGCCGCTCCCCCCGGGTCTCCCCGTTCTCCAGCCGCGCCTGCGCCCCGTCATACCCCAGACCGCTTCGCTGGGTTTGTGGGGAGCTTCGGGAGTGTTGTGTATGGGGGTGGGGGGAGGAGGAGGAGGACGGAGAGGACACGGGATGGCTGCGGAGTCCTACCCGAGCACCTGTCCCTTCTCTGTCTGTAACCAAAGGAGGGGTTCAGAGAAGCTGAACCTCTGATGTGGTCTGAGGTTTCTAGCCACCTGAATAGGGAGTGGGGAAGCACCCGGATCAGGTTGTCTGGTCAAGGCCTGGTCCTTAAATAAATTCGAAGAATGTGGGTTGGAAGGGAGCCCAGTCCAGAGAAAGGACGCATGCTTTTGGTGACAGAACATCCGGACCAAGTTCCCTCTCTCTGTCACCCCCTGGAGCGCAGCGCCGTGAGGTTGCTTTGGAGGAAGCAGAAGTACCGGTTGCTACACACACATTTTTGGAAGAGGCTCAGGTAGGCACCAGCGGCCCCGGTGTGAGGATCCCAAGGGATGTGGCTACTGGGGTGAGTGGGTACCAGTGACGTGAGATTTGAGGGTCCTTAAAGTTTGACTCCTGTTCTTGCCTCTGGGGGCTCACTTCCTATGTAGACTCAGACCAGGTTCAGATCAAGTGGGAGTTCTTCAAAGAGAAAGTTTGATGAGAAACTAAGAGGAGGCAAGAAATCCTAGTAGGGCCATAAATGCCACAGGCTTATAAATACTTAATCCCTATACCGGCTTAATGCATAGTTTTGATTTGCATGATTCAGCACCCCAGGCTCCTTACCCACCTCACCCCTTACTGGGAGTTCCTGTACCAACCCACTTTTTCAGAATCTTGTTCTTTCTCCTCTTAGCTTCTCTTTTAGTCTAACAACACACATTTACATGCCCATCCATACACATTCCCCTCACCCCCAAACACACACACACACCCTCTTGAAGAGGAGCTAAGACAGGAGTTCCAAACAGGGTCTGTTTAGCCTGTCATAGCCTTAAACTTTCTGTAGGCTAAGCCCCAATCAGAAAAACAAACCATCCTGTTCTACTAGCTGTGTGTCACCAATCATAGCTTTTGGCAACTCCAGACGTGTCACCCACTCCTCCTTTGTAAAGAATTAATAGTCCTTGTGCTGTGGGTTTCAGAAAATGGGAAAGGTGGAGGAGGGATGATTTTAGGGGGAGAGTCCTGTCAAGCTCCAAAAGATGTAGAAGACTAGGAAAGTCCATAATAACTCTGAATGCTGAAGACTAAATCTGGTAATAGGCTAAGTTTTCTTTCTTTTTTTTTTTTTTTTTTTTTTTGAGACTAGGTCTCACTATTTTTGCCCATGGAACCGCAGGCTCTCATTGCCTGGGGTACCACAGACTCAAGCAATCCCCAGCCTCAGCTTCCCAGGTAGCTGGGATTACAGGCGTGTGCCACCATGCCCAGCTATTTTTTTGGAACTAGGTCTCGCTACGGGCCCCAGGCGGGACTCGAACCACGATCCCTAGCCCCGGCCACTTCATAGGCTGAAGCCACCGTGCCCAGCCCATGGGCTAAGTTTTCTTAAAGATTGTAATTTTATTTCTTACCCACCTCTCATACATACAAGGTACCATACTTTATTCCATGTTAGGCAAAGATAGGGTGATTGTGTCTGAATTACAACTGATTCAGTATCTTCAGGGCATCTAGAAAAGGGGGGGGGGAGGTGTCCCTCTCCTTTCTAGGCCAGGTTAGAAAAGAGGATCCCAAGGTGCAGTGATTGACCTTCTCCAGGGAGAGAACACATCAGTTTGTTACAAGAGCTTCTGTTGCAGAGTTTTTGTGTCTAGATGCATGTATCACTAAGAACTACTTTCTTCTTGTGTTCATGTATTTATTTACATGAACTTGTAGGTGTATGTCTGACTGTAGGCATCTGCTTATTTTCATCAATCATTGTGGGGAGCTAGGGGAGAATGGTTTGAGAGAATACTGAGAAAATAGATTTAATAGAGAAATAGAGAAAATAGAATACTGAGAAAATAGAGAATACTGAGAAAAGAGATTTTTCTCAGATTGAAAGTAAATCTACTGTTAGATTCTACTGGGTAAGACAGGGAGATGTTTCTGAGGGCAGTTACTACCTTTGTAGGAAAAGCAGGCTTTCTAAGTGTGGGGGCTTTTCATTTCAGCCCCCTGTTTTTGCAAGTCTGATTGCTTAATTATGAAAACCCAGTGAGGACCAGGATCCTGAAAAAATTAACTCTAAATTTGGCAATGTAGTAAGAAAGATGTAGTCATAAAGTTGAGCAAAAAGAAAACAAGTGAGACAAATGTTATTTACCAACTGTCTTTTTGCTGTAGTCATCTTTAATACATACATAGGAAATTGGAAATAAGTTGACATTGTCCTCCTCCACTTAAGGTACAGAAAACCTTTTGTTAGTATTTCTTTGAAGTACCAGATTAATAGAGATGAGCCATTCTTGTAAAATATTTTATAACCTCCCTTTGGAACAAATGCAGGAGTAATGCTAGTATGTGAACCTGGCTAACATGCATTACCTTATAATTCTGCTTTTATATTGCAAATATTCATTTTTGAAATTCTGGTATATAACATAGCTTTCTTACTATTAGCAAACTGAACATTTTATCTTACTAATCAAGATGCTCTACATTTTGTAGCCTTTTCTAAAAAATAAAGCCTCCTTTCAAAATTGCAATGGCTTCAGTATAGGTGTCAGTATAGGTAAACAAAATATCCTTAAACATCTATTTTAAAACAAATACTACTGTTGCATGTTTTCTAAAACAATTTAATCCACACTTTCTTAGTTACTAATCCTTAGAGTTGAAATACATGTTTCAGATTTAAGTGCACATGAAAATACAAGCTGTGGAGACCCCATCTATAAAAAAGTCTTTCTGAAAATTTTGTGAAAGCACTAGAAATTGACAAATTGGTCAAATCCCTTCCTGCCTAGTCCTTAGTCCTCTATTCGTGAAACTCAATTAATCTTGAATGGGAGCCTCCTGTCAGCCAATGAGAAAGCACAGCTCCCTCTTCTGTGCAAAACAGAAGATGACACTTGTAGGAAGAGGAACTCATTCATACTCAGCCCTGTGATCCACACACTGATTAACATGTGCTCTGTGTAGGGGATGCAAAGATGGAAATACACAGTCCCTGCCCTAAGGGAAATTAGAAACTAAAGGCAGATGATTCAAAAAACTAGAGTATAATGTAATTATTGTGATCTTGGAAGCATGTTAAAAGCAACCAAAACATTACAAGTGGGAAGGTCCATGTTGACCCAGTGGCACCATAGGAAATTTCAGAGGGATAGTGCCAATTGAAACTTGAAGGGTAAGATGGGTTTGCTAGTGGCATAAGAGCACTCCAGAACACACACAGTTAGGATGGCTACAAAGAACATGTCAGATTTCAGGAAGAGAGCCAGTAATTCAGTATGGCTAGAGATTATACTTGGCAAAAAATAGAGGCAGGGGGTTGGGGGGAGAAAAGACCAGATAAAAAGAGTCCTTTATGTGTGGTGATGAAATGATTCAATTTTGCTCAAAGTAAAAATGTAAAGTATTATATTTATTTATAAGAAAACATGTTCTAATATGGAAGAGCAAAAAATGCAATCCCAAATTAAAATTATAAAGGAAAAATGTTTTGGCCGGGCACAGTGGCTCGTGCCTGTAAGCTTCAGCCTATGAAGCGGCCGGGACTAGGGATCGCGGTTCGAGTCCTTCCTGGGGCCCGTAGCGAGACCTAGTCCCCCAAAAATAGCTGGGCGTGGTGGCGCGCGCCTGAAATCCCAGCTACCTGGGAAGCTGAGGCTGGGGATTGCTTGAGTCTGTGGTACCCCGGGCAACGAGAGCCTGCGGTTCCACAGGCAAAAAAGAGCGAGACCTAGTCTCAAAAAAAAAAAATGTTTTGGCATCCGAGTAAAAGAGGATGGAGTGGAATTAAGATAGGAAGGAAGGAAAGGTGTGCATGGTTTCAAGGAATTTTTAGGAGGTTAAGATGGTCCATGTCTTCAGCTTCTTTGATTGAAGAAGTGGCGATGCCATCAAGAAACTGTAAATACAGATTACAAAGCAGAGAGGATACAGTGAATTCAGTTTGGAGCCTGTTAAACTTGAAGCATCCATGGAACATCTGTGTGAAAATGTTCAGGGGATAATTGACATTTTTGTGTTTGGGTAGAGATAGATTTGAGAGGTGTCAGTCATGAGCATAGATGAGCTGGAACTGAAAAAAGCAAAACCTTGCTGTTGAGAGTGAGACTCAGAGGTCATATGATTTGCCCAAAAGACAAGATGAAAACTCCATCTCTTTACTAACAACATACTACCCCACAGAGATAGGACCAAGAGGTGGCCAGTGTAGAAGAGGGAAAGCCTGGGAGCTGTAGTGTATTATAGAAAAATTACAGAATTTTGAATCAGAAAGGGTGGAGATCATCATATCCTATTGCAGTTAAGGAAGACAAGGTCAAGGGATTTATTCAATGATATAAAATTAATCAGTGAAGAACTGAAAAGACCCCAAATTGCTGTAGCCCATTGATTTTCTCCAAAAGGATTAGAGAAAGCAGTAGCTAGAGTAGTGAAATACCCACTCTTCCTTAATTTGGCATCTATCATTTTTTGCTGTTACTCCATTCTATGTACTTTTCTTAACACTTTACAGACGCAATTTTGTTTCATACTCACAGGACCCTATGAGGTAGACATTGTTATCATCACCTGTGTTTGCTTTTTTTTTTTTATTATTACTATTAAATAATACAGAGCAGTCAAGTTATTGTAAGAGGCAAAGGCAGAATTCACACACAGAGCTGCTCAACTCCTAAATTTATCCTTTCACTATATCACTATATACTATGTGATCAGACTATAATTATGGAGCCTCCTGGGCCAACTGAAACCTCAATACAGATGACATGCTGGGAAATAAGCAGAACTGGAGTTATTGATTTTTTTTCACATTTTGATATCTGATATTAACATGTTATCTTAACCAGCAATGGCTATTGTCATTTAACTGGTAGTGTTCTTTTTTTCTTTGTGGTTTATAAAATAATAGCATGTCTTGCAATCTATTGTGACTGGATTCAACAAAGCACAGTAAGTTCAGTTACCAGTTCCCCATATACTGTCTGCAAAAGGACAAACTGGAGCCAAGAAAAATCTGAAATCAGGAGGGCAGGTCATAGAGCTCTAGGCCAGGGTTTAAACTGAAATGAGGCCTGGGAATTTGAATCAAGGAGGAAGATCACTGTTGATATAAGTGATAGAAGGATATCTCATCCCAGAATCTGCCTGGTGGAGGGCAGGTGCTCCTTCACTGTTTATTATTGAGGTGAATTCATTTCTCCTCGATTGTTCTGAAGTTTCCAAAGCCGGAGCCAGAGTGCTTGAGAAAGCTGAACAGACCAGTGTGGGCAGAACCTCTGATGATGTAGTTGGAATATATACTTAACAGAGTTGACTGGCCTTTGTTCCTTTGGGGACTGGGGAGGAAAACCAATCTTATTATAATCTGTACCATCTTTCACCTTTATACCTTCACCTGATAGTAAATACAGCTTTTTATGTTCTGTTATCTGTCATCTTATTGCTGGAAGCCTGAGGGAAATAAAAGAGAATTTTGTTTTTAAGACAGTCCCAGAGAAAGTAGAGAAAGCTTGGGGGAGTGGTAGCACTAATCTAAGGGGCCTGGGGTTAGGAAATAAGCATGGGGTGGCAGAGACTGATTTCCAAGACTCTCATTCTCACTGATAAGACTTGAGGGGATGAATAGCTGAGGGCTAAGTGGAGTGGCAGTTGCAGTTGGAGCCTGTTGAGGTCCAGAGAAGGGCCTGGTCTGGTTTACTCTCTGCTTTATCTCCAGCAGCAAGAGCAGTGCCTGGTACATAGAAGGCACTCAGTAAACATCTGTTGTTGTTGTAGAATATCGCCTCCCCTGCACATCACAACCAAAATGGCTGCTTTGGGTGATACGTTCCCCTTCTACGCTGGCCCCAAGTCGGTCTTCCCAATGGACACAACCTTATCTGTCATCATCACCATTTTTCTCACGGCTCTGGTCACCTTCATCATCATCCTGCCTGGCATTCGGGGCAAGATGGTGAGAAACAAACCCAGTCCTGGAAACCCCAGTCCTAGAGACCCTAGCACCAAAGAGACCTTGACCTCCAAGTGAGGAGGCCAGACACTCTGACTTTAGCCAGGAAAGACACTCATTGGGGAGAAAGGTATCACCTGCCCCACCCCCATCAGAGAGCTTCCCACCCACTGATTCAACAGATAATTATTGAGCACCTATTATGTGCCACGTGCTCTTATTCAATTGTCCAAGTGACCTCAGTTTCAGAAGGCCTCCCCAAGTCTGAATAGAGGAAAGGTGGACTTGGGAAGAGGGTGCTGCTCCTTCCTAAACCCACCCATCCTGTGACTCAGAGGCTGTTTTGGCTGCTGCGTGTGGTGACCAGTTTGTTCATCGGGGCCGTGATCTTGGGTGAGTATGAAGCACAGCTGGCTTGGCAGCTGCCTCCATCCAGCCTAGCCACAGGTGTCTCCCCTCCTAGTTTTGGTATGGCAGCCTGTGGTTCAGGGTGGGTTTCCAGGTACACCCACATGCCTCCTTCACCTTGGCCTCGTCCCTTTACTCTAACCCTTGCCTGAAGGGTGCATCTCTCCAACCTTCTCAGAGTTTTATTCAGAGGAAAGCAGGTCAAAATGAATGTCTATGGAGAGAGGGCCTCAGGAAGCTGGAGCAAGAATGTAAGGGGGGGAGAGTGTCTGGTTGCTTTGCTGTGGGGATTAGAAGAATAGGAAATGTGGAAAGTCACTAATTGAAGCTATGTGGGTTCATCTACCAGTGTTTATTATTCTAATGAATCCTGCCCCAGTGGCTTGCTTAGCTTCCCCTAAAAGGGGGTGGGGGGAGGAGTAAGCAGTGTAAAACCAACCAAGGGAAAGCTTGGATTCTGACCCATTTATTCATCCCACACATATTGTTGGCCATTGAACCAGACCCTGGGCTAGTTAATGGATATACAACTATGAGCAAAACAGGCAGGGATCCATTGTTGTTCTCCCTCTGACTAACCCAGTAATATCCCATATGTCCAACTCCCCAACCCCAGCTGTAAATTTCAGTTCTGAGTGGTCTGTGGGCCAGATCAGCACCAACACATCATATAAGGCCTTCAGTTCTGAATGGATCAGCGCTGACATCGGGCTGCAGATTGGACTGGGAGGAGTCAACATCACACTGACAGGTAAGGGGAGGTGCTGACCTGTGAGGGAGAAGGCTGTGCTCTCGGGGGATCTGCATTTGTATGGTCTGAGGAGCTATGGGGGAGAGGAAGGACAATCTCTAGAATTGGAAACTGTTTTCTCTCAGTTGAGGCCAGCTTCTGTTCTGCTGCCCAATGTGGTAAGTCCCAACCCACACAAACGCTCACTGTACTGAGCAGAGGCACCCCATTCCCTAGGAACCCCAGTACAGCAGCTGAATGAAACCATCAACTATAATGAGGAGTTCACCTGGCGCCTGGGCAAGAGCTATGCTGATGAGTATACAAAGGCGCTGGAGAAGGGGCTGCCAGACCCAGTGCTCTACCTGGCCGAGAAGTTCACCCCAAACAGCCCATGTGGTCTGCATGGCCGGTACCGCCTGGCAGGACACTACACCTCGGCCATGTTGTGGTATGGGTGAGACGGAGGCCCTGTTGGCCTATGCCCAGGAATGGGGTTTCTACCTATCTCCCCTGTTCGCTTGTGGATGTTCCTGGTGAGACAGGCTGGCACCAGTCAGTGGGTACTTGATTGGGAAACCCACAGGCAGGAATCCTTAGGTCACATCTTTGGGGAATCCTTAGGTCCCTAAGCCTCCACCTGGATCCCTCCAGGCAGAGGAGTCTGGTCCAGTCCTCATCAGGTCCTGGCTCTCCAGGGTGGCATTCCTCTGCTGGCTGCTGGTCAACGTGATGCTGTCCATGCCCGTGCTGGTCTACGGTGGCCACATGCTGCTGGTCACAGGCTTCTTCCAGCTGTTGGCACTGCTCTTCTTCTCTATGACCATGTCACTCACCCCACCCTGTCCCCTGCACCTGGGCACTGCTACACTGCACACTCACCATGGCCCTGCCTTCTGGATCACACTGGCCACAGGTGAGACTAGTTCTGAAGATAGGCACTGGGGGGGGAGGGGGGAACAGCTCAGAGCCAGAAGCAAGGGGCCATCATATTGGTCGGGTTGAGGGTCTGCCTCTGGGGGCCACCACCCTTCCCCCTCTTTAAAGTCCCATCCTTCTTACAGACTTCATCTCTAGATTTTCTCCCCCCAGTTCTACTTCTCTATCATATATATATTTATCCCCCTGACTTCTCTCTGTCTCCAATAAATTCCCTCATCCCCTAACTCTCTCTTTACCCAAATCTGTCCATCTCATGTCCATTCCCAGTTCCCTAGTCTTCTATGTTCTCTGTTCCTAGAATCCTTCTCAGGCATATAACTGTTTAAACTGTCCTGCCATTTTATTCTCCTCTCCTTTATCACTGTGTAGTCCTCATGGTATCCCCTCATGCCCCCCCCATCCCTCCTCCTGTGTCTTGCACTTCTCCCAGAGTTCCAGGGTTTCTCTGTTTTCAAAGTCTCTCTTGCTCTCTCTCTCTCTCTTTCTCTCTCTCACACCCAAAGTCCAGAAACTCAGCACAACAGAGTCACACTGCATCCTTGGAGGGTGTCTCTAACACTAAGTAATGGGATACCTACTGCCTCATCCCCAGGATTGATGTGTGTGCTGCTGGGCCTGGCCATGGTGGTAGCCCACAAGATGCAACCCCAAAGGCTGAAAGCTTTCTTCAACCTGAGTGTGATGGAGGACCCTGTGCTGGAGTGGAATCCTGAAGAAGGGGGACTCCTGAGCCCCCGCTACCAGTCCAAGGTTGTGAGTCCTGAGCCCCAGGACATTCCCCTGCCAGAGGCTTCTACCAAGGCATACTGCAATGAGGAGCACCCCATAGATTCTGACTGTGCCCTATAAAGTTCCCCACTCTGGTGGCCATCGGGACTTTCAGTGTGGCTCAGCTCCAGATTTCATTGGACCCCCATAAAACTACCATAAAACCACCCACAGAATGGGTGTATTAGGCCAACTCCAATCTGTAGGTGGAGTAGAAGTGGATCTACCAATCGATGTTTAAAAAAAAAATAGACAAAAAAGGAAACAAAACCAAAGTCTCAATCTGCTGAACACATGTCTACATCCCTTGCATGGAAAGGCCAAGAGGGCTGTCCCCACTGGCACACAGTAACCCCACATTTCCCTGATGATTTGCCCCCTCCAGGATGTCATTTATTGAAACCCAGTTTCACCTACATAATAATGTGTGTGTGGGGGGGGGTAGGAGGACAGTGGGTTCCCTCTGATTCCTCTCATTCTTCTGCACCTCTTTTCCTTTTGTCCTGGGTCCCTTTGTTCTTTCATTACTCCCCCATTGTGTGATCTCTTGGTGCAATGAAAGACAGTACTTGGAGAGAAAAGAAACTAAATTTCTCAATCCAGATCTAATGTGAATCAACTGTGCCACATTCTGTTTGAGCTGCAGTTCTCAAGTTTGCCCAATTGTGGTAATTAAAAAAATTACCAGGATTTACATATTTACGCCTTGCTGATATCTGTCTTGGCCCCCAGACTCCACCTCTTAGTGAATAAACTCTAAAATGTCTCTAAAAACCCTTTCACCTGGGTCAGTGGGAAGTGACCAGGTCGTCACTGCTATGTCTCCCCAATCCGACCAACAGTCCTGGGTCAGGCGCCAGGGGCTGAGGCGGCTCACGAAGACGCTGGTTCCGGTCGGTTCTCCTCGGCGTTCGCTAGAGGGCGCCCTCTCTCAGGACCTGTCCGGCCTTGTTTTGGACTCTCCAAATTGAGAAAATTCGGTTTCTTGGCAGGGTGGAGTGTGCTAGGCCACCTCCAGCCCAGGAAAGTGTCCGGAGGACACGTACCACCCAGGAGCCTGTAGACGCCGTGGATATTAACGAGGGAAAGGTGTTTAAAAACAACAACAAAAAATATTTACACCTCACCCCGGGTGACTTGCGGGGGGAGGG
>PVHY01031306.1:0-12751 GCA_004024945.1 Uropsilus gracilis
GGGTGCATGGCAAAGGATTCTGGTTTTTTTAATCTTTAGGGGTCTCTGAAAAGAGGGGTTGGGAGGGAGGTTTTATTTACCATGTTGATTTCTGTGTTCAAATGTTTTACAGTAAACATGTATTACTTTTCTAATTTAAAAATAATAAACCCAATATGCTGTCCCTATGTTCTTGAAAATTTCATTTCCAGATTGATGAAAATATCTAAAACCATTCTCTCCATTACCAGTGCTGAGCCCTGTCCGTGAGTTTTTCACTTTAAGCTTGAATGACAGGATGGCAAAGACTGTATAGGTGCCATACTGTGGTGGTTTCTCTTCTCAATCATGAACCCATCTCAGTTTTTGAAGTGCTCTATCTTCATGCTATCTCCAAGGGCAGGAAGTTCCGGCTCCCTCCAAGTGACTAACTACCTCTACACTATCACATCCTGCTACACAACATATGCCTCTATTTTGAAGCTATCTCCTCCAGCATGCACCTTATTCCCACCAGACAATCTTCATCTTTTAGTCCTCAACTTCTAGGATAGTCTTTTGGAACATGATACCTTGGATATAACTATTTAAGTCTGTGTTTGGCTCACACAAGGGAAAACACTCTGAAATCATATACTGATATATGCTGATATTCATATACTGATATTGACAGTATATGGTTAAAGGCTGGAGGTTGGTCGGGCACGGTGGCTCGTGCCTGTAAGCTTCAGCCTATGAAGTGGCTGGGGCTAGGTATTGCGGTTCGAGTCCTGCCTGGGGCCCGTAGCAAGACCTAGTTCCAAAAAAAAAATAGCTGGGCGCAGTGGTGCACGCCTGTAGTTCCAGCTACCTGGGAAGCTGAGGCTGGGGATTGCTTGAGTCTGTGGTACCCTGGGCAACGAGAGCCTGCGGTTCCACAGTCAAAAATAGCAAGATGTAGTCTCAAAAAAAAAAAAAAAAAAAAAAAAAAAAAAAAAGCTGGAGGTGGAAAGCAAACCCACCCAACCTTTACTCAGACAAAGATATTATTTTTATTGACTGGATCAGGAGACAAATCTGCCATCTGTCATGGAGGAGACACTTTCTTCATCCTCCAAGGCTGTTTGCACTATGGATACCCTTAATGAGATAGGTTCACAAAGCTAAATCAAAATATGTAGAAATGCAACAGAGAATTTTTCTCCCCCTGACTGATCTGTAAAAACTGTGATATAATAAATGTTCATTGTTTAAAACCGTTAAGCTTTGAGTAGTTTTTTACACAGTAATAACTAATACACCTGATTATTTTTATTTCTAGTGCTCTTTATTCCCTTGTGTAGATGTGGATTTCTCTGTTATGATTTCCTTTTTCCTGAACTACTTCCTTTAACCTTTTTTCTGGTGCTGGTCAGCTGGTACTGGATTTTTTTTTAATGTCTAAAAGTCTTCATTTCCTCTACTTAAAAAAAAAGCATCATTGAGGTATATTTTCCATACCACAAAATTCACCCATTACAAATGAATAAATGATTTCATAAATTGATATGGTTATGCAAGCATCACCATATCCAGTTTTAGAATACTTCAACCACCCTAGAAAGTTGCATGATATCCACTTAATAGTTAGTCCCACACCCTAGACCTAAGGTACCACTTTATCTTCTTTCTATTTAAAATTGCTTTTCCCAGTTATTTCATAGAAATAGAAATAAATATAATTATATAAGTTGTTTTTGTTTCTGACTTCTTTCACTTAGCATGTTTATAAGATTCATCCATGTTGTAGAATGTACTAGTTCATTGCTCATAAATGCTGAATGATATTTATCTATACGGATATACCATATTTTGTATATTCATCATTTGATGTACATTTATATAGTTTCCAGGTTTGGGGTATTACAAATAGTACTGCTATGAGCATTTGTGGCATGCCTTTGTGTGGACATGGTTCTCAATTTATCTTGAGTAGATTCATGGGAGCAGAGTTTGAGTTTTCATAACTTCTAAGAAACCGACAAACTTCTGTAGTGAGAATATTTTCAAGATCTACTTTCTTAGCAAATTTTAAATATACAATGGTGCATTATTAATTATAGCATCATTAGATCTCAAGAACTTATACATCCTGCATAACTGCAACCTCGTATTTTTTGAACAACATCTCCCCTCTTTTCCCACCCTTCAGCTCCTGGCAACCACCATTGTATTCTCTGCTTATTTTTTTAGTTTCCACATTTAAATAGTATCATGAAGTATTTGTCTTTATGTGTCTGGCTTATTTCACTTAGAATAATATCCTCCAAGTTCACTTATGCTGTTCCAAATGGCAAGATTGAATAATACTCCGTTGTAAATATTATACACATATGTACTACATCCATATTTTCCTTATCCATTCATCCATCAGTGCACAGTTAAGTTGTTCCCATTTTTTGGCTATATTTACCTCCATTTTCAGCTAAAGAAAGTCTGGTACCACCAGATCAAGTAATCCCATATATTAATTGTAAGTCACACTATAATCTTATATACTTGTAAAAGACAATTAAACCATGATATGATACTAAGATGCTTTGATATAGAGATGTTTACAATAAGAGAGTGACAGGTGGGAAAAGTACTTTACAGAATCAATGAAATATAGCAGTTGTATTAATGCCAGGAATTGATGGCTGGAAGTCATTCAACTTTTGGACTTGCATCATCAAACTCACATTTATTAACATTTTATGGAACTGATATTGTGCTAAATTCTTAATATTTCTTACATTACCTCATTCAGATTTCACTGACCACCCTATGAAATAGGCTGTGCTAAATTCTTAATATTTTTTACATTACCTCATTCAGACCTCACTGACCACCCTATGAAATAGGTATTGTTCTTCATTTTGCTTAACAGTTGAAGAAACTAAGGCTCTGAGAAGTATACAATTGTCTAAGTATCATTAGAGGCCATAAAACAGATTCAAGTAACAGTATTTTTAAGGTCCAAGGTCATTGTAAGCATTAAATTCAATTTGCCTTGCAAATTTTTGGGCACAGAGTAAAGACATAATAACTTCCATGTATTGCTGCTGTTTATATTACTATTGCCTAAATGGATAGAAAATGGAGATGGTGGAAACTGCCTCCACTAACTAGTCAGAGATAGAACCAGCATGGGAGTTCAAGAAAGGAATTGAGTAAGAGCTGGGAGTCACACATGAAGCCAATGAGCATAAGGTGGATGGGACATTTGCTTTTCAGATGAAGATGAGAAACCACACTAGAGTGTACTGGGTGGCAGCCTACCGGGAGTGGGAAGCTAAGTTGAAAGGTGGGTCAGGCTGAGCTAACTGGTCTAACATTCCCTCTGCATCATAATCTCTGATAACAGCCACCATGTATTAAGTCCTACTATGTACCAGGACACTGTGCTAATAGATAAATTCTAACTCATTAAAATGCCATTGTCAATTTCATAAATAAGATGATTTTATTAGGTCAATTTTATAGAAGAAATCAAAGTTAAAAATTAAATTAACATGTTCAAAGTCACAGGTTATTAACGGCAAGATCTAAAATTTGAGTCTGTTGTTTTATTTTTCACTTTACTTCCAGCACCAAAGTAGCCCTTCCTCTTATATTCAGGCTTATCACCTCTAAGTATATTGAGAAGAATTTTCCTCTCTCCTTCCCTCCCTTCTTACTTCCCCTACAGGTCTCCACCTCCCAGGCCCACAAATGCCAAACTCACAAGTCATCTGTTTTGCCAAAATTCTGATGTGATTTGATAAACTCTGGCTGGGCCAGCTCCCGCAGCATGATTCAGCCAGAGAGAATAGTGAGGCTGCATGCCCGGCATGCCAACTGTCTGAGCTCAGGCAGGATGGGCGGCACAGGAACCTCAGCCTGACAGATGGTTCCATTCGGCTGTCTCCCCGGGCCCCATGCCAGAGGCAGTGCTTGCTCTCTCTGCAGGAGAGAGGTAGGGAGCCAGGTCATGTGATTCTCACATGCATAGCTGGGTGTATACATGTGGTTCCATGTGGAGCCCACATGAGTGAGAATGGGGTATGAGGGGGATCCAAAGAATACATTGGTATGTGGCGGATCTATGTGTGCAAGTTTACCTGTGTGCATACAGGTGAAAGTGCATGTGTGTGCGTGCCTGATTTTGTGCTTGTGTTTGTGCATATTTGTGTGCATGAAGAAGTGTGAGTATGTGCATTTGAATTTTGAGTTGGCATTATCATGGGTGTCCATGAGCAAGAGTGAAGGAGTCTTCTGTTCAGTAGAGAACTGCTCTCCTCCTCAGAAGACTGACTGACTTGAGTTGCAGCAGACAGTCATCCTATCCCCAAAGTAAAAGTTAAGCTCTGACAGAGACTCGAGATATAAAAATAACTTTCTGCTATAGTGTCTCCCTAAGGTAGAGGTACTTAAACTTTTGTGACTCCAAGTCCCTGCTGAAAATATGGCAACTATACTATAACCTGGGCTATGAAAGAAACTGGAACAAATTTTTGTGGTATCTCAGAGAGTAAGAATTGAGGGGGCAGGATCTAGGAAGACTAATATAAGGAGGTGGCATGTGATTTGAGGTCTTTAAGAGCAAATAGAACTTCCTAGGCAGAAAAGTGGGATTGGTGATAGAGCGTTCCAGTACAGAGAACCAAGGTTACATATAATTATGAAATTAATGACTATCATAATCACTTCTTCCTCTCCTTCATGTAATTTTTTTAAAGGAAAAGCCGTAGAAAATTTTAATAGTAGGGTTTATACCTCCTATAGTGCTTTCTCATCCTATTTCTCCATCTCAAATGTTGATAGACCCATCACAGTAGTTAGGAGTACAGACTCTGAGCTCTGAAAGATTTAGATTTTGCCACTTATATACTACCCATATGATCTTGAACAAAGTCACTTACACCTTTCAAATAAGGGCAATAATTTTATTTACTTCCTCAAAGTATTCAGAATTTTAAATGAAATTACAAATTTAAGGTAAGAGCTTTGCATAAGGTAATGCTTAAGACATGTTAGCTGTTATTACTCTTATTGTCATAGTTAGGATCCTTAAAGCACCAAGGAACAGAAAATCTAGCTCAAACAGCATCAACACTGAGGAGATTCTTTATGCCTATAATGGAAAGCACTTAAGTAGAGGAGGGTCTTGGCATGGAATAATCAGGGCTCTACTCCATTTCTCTACAGCTCTCCCAGCTCTGCCCTAGTCTTTATATCAGCATTGTCTCTAGACTGGCTTCTCTCATTGTCTAGAGATGGCCGTGTCACCATGTCCTGAGCAACTGTGACAACGTGCTTCCTTGTTCACATCCATCCTGCAGGGGAGGAAAACCTCCTCCCCCAAACAGAAATATAAATCCCTTCTTTCAATCTATGTAGTCCAGCTTTGGTTATGCAGTCCTGCCCCTTCGGTTATATAGTCCTGCCCCTGTACTAACCACCATGACCTGGGGGATGCTCTGTGTTAATTGGCTTAAACCTGGCTTCCCAATTCAGTCCTAGTTAAGGGAGGCTCCATTTCCAAGACTGACTTAAACTAAAGAGGGTCCATCCCTGGAGTTAGAGATGGAGTAGTTGTCACCTGATCACATGGTTGTACCGTGGGAAGGAGGAGATTCTCTTAGGAGAAGATGTTCACTGGACAACCAGTAACATCCTATGTGATTTGCTAATTCATATATTGTATGCTAGTTCACAGTGTATTTTTAAGCCTTAGCTCAAAAGACTCCTAACCAGTGAGGTCTTCCTTGGCTATGCAAGCAGTTACATAAGAATAACACCCCACCTCTCTCTTCCACTCCTCTCTGTGCTTCTTAGCTTCCTTGTCCTGCATTAGCTTTATCTACATCACTTATCATCACTTGATAGGTCACATAATTTCCTTGTTTATCATGCATCCTCCCTCTAGAATTAAAATTCCATGAGGTTAGGGGTTTTGGTTTGTTCAGTGCTGTACTTGGAGTACCTACAAGAGTACTGATCCATAGCAGACACACCATGGTAATTTGTTGAATGAATGAATGATTCTGCAGAATCCCCCTATCAGCCTCAGATACTGTCACCTGCTGTGGGGTCTGGAAATATGACCCTTTCATAGGTCCTCCTCTATACGTCTCCCAGCTCTCTACTCACTTATCCCTCCTCTTTTTCCCTATTCCTCAAATATCCATCTGCAGAACAGGCTGGTGTTTGCAATCTGCATTCTTTATACATAGTATTGATTAATTCTTACCCTTCTTCTTTACCATGTTAATGATTACCGTATATTCTCTATATACAAAATTTAAATGGTTCATGTTTAAATAAGACAAGAAAACCTGAATGACCTTTCCATCTTGCAGAGATTTAAGACATGGCATCTCAAGTTTTTGAGAACTACATCTACATTGTCACACATGTGTTTGAGAAATGTGTGCTTTTCTGTGGGTGTTTCTGAGTCTATCATTTCACAGCTTCCTAAATTTGTATCTTCTTTGAAGTCCTATTCAACATGAATACTTTTTATAAATTTTATTTTAAATTTTAAAGTAAAAAAACAATCTGCTTGCCCCTGTGCCCCAAACCTGTCTTCCTTTAATGAGGGACATGGAGATAGCAGGGACATGGAGATAGGATATTCTTTTCTTGGACGAGCTTTTCTAACTCTAAGGCTGAACAAAAGAACAATGACAACAGTAATAACATGTATTTTCCCCCAAATTTACAATGCTTATTGTTCTTTCTTAATTATAAAATGAATGTGTGCTCCTAAAATATCACTTGTTTTAAAGTAGAAAGTGAAAGTTTCTTTAGTTTCTCTAATCTTAATCCCCAGAGATAACTACTGTTAGTAAATTGGTGTAAATGTTCCCGACCTTTTGTTTGCATACATAGCACGTCTGGCAGAATTTCAGTTCCTCTTCTGTGGCACAGGTTCTTGTCAGGAAGTAGCTACCTGGGCTCATATTTTTTAGCCATCCTTGAGTTTGGCTTTACCATTTTGCAGTTATTGCCAGTGGAATATGAGCAGAAATGCCATGCATCATTTCCAGGCTGAAGCTTTCAGGAAGTGAGTGTGTCTTTTCCACACCTTAGCTCTCCTTCTGCCTGTTGAAACACTGGGAGTTGGCAGAACCATAAGCTAAAAGGAACCTGGGTATGTAAATCACTGAGGGGAAAATGGTCACTTGCCAAACAACCTTGAATTTATGTGCGAGAGAAATAAACTTTTATTGTGTTTGAGCCCTTATACATTTGGGGGGGTTTATTTGTTGCAGCATCTAGCAGTTCTATGATTCATATAGTCCGCACAAGCTATTTTATGTTACATATGTTCACCTACGCACGTTTTCAATGAAATCACACATCACCACAGTAATGTTACTTGATTTTCACAGTCAGAACTGGAACCTGGCCTTGTAGCCCCCAAAGTTGTATTTTTTTCAATATCCTCATGCTAATTCTACATTGGCCTGAACATCTCTCTTTGATGATGCCAACTTATAAGAAGGAGTTATTTACGAGCCTTCTTTGATGACTCAGAACTGTTGCCTTCCCGTCTGAGGTGGGGGTGGGTAAGCCAGGTAGACTCTGACCACCCAGGAGCTGTGGCTTCCTGCCTTCCTCAGTTTGGGGGATTTCTTTAGAAGGAACCTTCAAAATGATCTTATTTCCCAGAAGACATAGCTTGATTTGTCAAGTATCTGCTACAAAGACTGTCCGGAGGCAGAGGGCCTGTAGTGAACAACAGTGAAGACAAAAAGAGTCTAGAAGTCCTCTTCTCTGTGCCAAATGAATATCCCCAAACACCCTCAAGCCTCAGAGCTAATGTCTTTATGCAGGTCCCACGACCATGAAGCGAGCTGTGGAACACCAGATGGCCTCAGCTCTCACAGGCTTCCAGGAAACCTCAACAGTTCTTAGAAGCCCCCATTTCCTGCTTCACATCCAAGCCTGGGTGGGGAAAGTCAGGGAGGCCCTCACCTACTTCTGCTGCCACCCCAAACTTTACCCTGGGGAATACCTCTGTGTGCACAGTTACTCATAAAAGCCATATGGGCAGCAGGGTGGGATGGGAGAAAGGCCCCTCAGTTTATCAGACTTTGGGAAGTCCCACTTCTTAGGGGCACACTCCACATCCATTTCTCCTAGTTCAGCACTTTTCTCACACCCCCTGACCTAAGGAGAAGTCCAGAGTGAGCTAAAGCAACTTAAAAGGCACTTCATTATAGGTGTGAAATTTCATAAATCTGTTTCCCAGTAAGGGAGCCTTATCTCATTGGCTTGACACAAAATGATTAAAGGTTTTCACAATAAATAATAGTAATAAATAAATAATAAATAAGCAATAAATAATAGTATTACCTTTTTGATACTCTTGATTAGATTAAAAAAAAAAACGCTTCCATTCATTGCCAGTAGTTTTATACATCTTTTATACATCTCAAATGTCCTAAGACTCACAAAGAAAGAAAAGAGATGGCAAAACTACATATTAGAAATAAAAGTGGTGTGGTCATAACAGTTGATATAACAGATTTTGAAAAGATGTACTAGCAATGAATATTTTCTAAAATAATGTAATTTGGGGGGGAAAGATATGCTTTACAAAGGCAACTCAATTTTGTGCATCTAGAGACACAGCTAAGAAAAAGATATGCCTGATCTTTATCAAGAAAATTGTAAAGCTTTAATGGAAACCATAAAATAAAATCTAAACAAATGAAGAGCTGTAACCTGATTAGAAAAAAGATTCTATATTATATTATTTATATATTTTATAAATTATAAATGATATATTCTATACATTCTATTTATCCCGAGTACTTTTGCCATATGGGCAGCAGGTTTATGCAATCCTAATCAATATTCTAAATGTGGCTGTGTTTGTGTGTGTGTGTAAAATTTTTCCAGCTGATTTAAAATGTATTTGGAAGAGTAAATATGGCTGCTATTTTATATAAAGTGGTCAATAAAATCCTTGCTTAGAGGAACGTGAGGAGTGAAGGATGTGGGGTGATTGAACCAAGACTCTCTCTCTGGGGCAGCAGCTGTTTTGGAATGTTGGGGGAGTCAAGGCGGCTGATGTGGCAGTACAAAGTGAGAATTGCAGAAATGAGATCAGAGAAGTATCCAGGAGCCAGATTATGTGGGCCTGTAACTAAGAGCCTGTGCTAAGAGCCCTGGAATTAACTGAGATGGGAAGCCACTGGTGTTTTCTGAGAGGAGGTGACCCAGTCTGATTTAAACATTTAAACACTTAAAGATTTTGAAAGGATTAGAAATATGAAGTAAATATGTTTTTAGGTGGTGTAGAAATGCAAGAAAGGCTACAAAGAGGACACAGGAGGATTGAAATTTTCAAAATTCTGCTCTAAGGTAAGTCTTTGGATCAAAGACTTGGTTTTTCTAATTCTGCTCAGTCCAAACACAATGGGTGGGGAGGGGGGAAATCTAAGTTTTTGGAGTCAGCACAGACAACCAACAATAAGGTGAGGCCAGCCCAGTCTTCCTTCAACTCCTTTGACTTGAGGCTGATGTCTAAGGGACTCTTCCCCATAATGGGGCCTCCAATTACAGCATCTCAGGGAGCAGATCTAAACAGCAACTACTCAGTCCTGCTCCTGAACATCACTGATTTCAGATTAATGAGGTATACTGAAGGCTAGCAGTGAAAGGGATTCCAGAAAGCAATAAAAACAATAAATTGTAATAAAACTAGTATATCCCTAAGGGAACACTTTGGTTTGTTTTTTCTAAAGGCTGGTCCTTGTTTGGCATTCCCTGTTCCAGTAAGTGGCAGTATCATAATTCATTCCTTCAGTCAACAAATGTGAATTAGGCAAATGCATTCAGCAAATCGTAGTATTGTATTCATTGTGATGAGCAAAATGGCCTTTGTCCTCATGGGGCTTAGAGTCTAACGTGGGGAAAAAGACAATAAAAATGCAAAAAGCAAAATGCTTCCTGCTATGAAGGAAGAGATAGCATGATTTGTTTAAGCAAGCATCAGAGAGCCAAGGTAGTAGGAAGGCCATATGTGGCCCACTGCTTATTTTATAAATGAAGTTTCATCAGAACATAGCTACGTTCAATTGTTTATATGTTGTTCATGGCTCCTTTGATCTTACCATGATAAAGTTGAGTAGATGCAACAGAGGCCAGAAGACTCTCAAAACCTAAAACACTTGCTATCTGGTTCTTTACAGAAAAGCCTTGCTTCTCCCTGTGAGAGATGGTAATAAAGGTACCTCTTTCCTACTGACAACTGATACTTTCTGCAATGGTAAAAATGTTTGACATTTGCACTGTCCAATATGGTAGCCAATGACCACAAGCAGCTTGCAAACACATGAGACCAAGGAACCTCAGTTTTACCTTTTTAAATTTTAATCATTTTCTATTTAACTGTAAATAGCCAAATGTAGGTAATATTTTGGATATCATAGTTCTATACAATACTTAGGTGAGGAATGTAGAGGTTTTCCTTGAATTGTTATTCTTTTCATCATGCTTATTGGCAACAAACCAATAAAAGCCAAAATCAAAATGCATGTTCAAAATTCATGCAAGTATCTATCTAATTCTTGAAACCTCCCACTATTGTTATTAGTTACTTTATTAAAGAGGGAAGCATTGTATGTGATCTTATTTTGTTCTTTCAACATCATCAATAGTACTATTGAATCATTACACTTATCGAAAATCTGAGATAAGGTTGTCTTGGTTCCTTTGGTTGTCAGGGATGAAGAATCACTCAATTTATCTCAAGTAACTTTTGTGTGTGTGAGAGAGACAGACAGCAAGATGAAGAGAGACAAACATCTCATTGAATCTAAGGAAAGGATGCTAATTTTCAGATGATAACCATATGTTCTACAAGGTTTGCTCTGACTCCAAAGAGTTTCAGTGACATTCACTGCACTGGTCTTTGTATGTGACTCAATTATTCCGAATGTCTGTATTCCATTTTCTCTGTACTATCTCCACATACACTTTCTGATTCCTGATAATTCTGTTTCCTTACAACTTCTGGTTGTTATTGTGGTTACCCATGACTCTCTCTAAATCATGACCCTTGAATGTCTGCTCTCACTACTAGATACTTCATTCTCTCAGAATTTCTGTGATTAAATTCCCAAATGAGAAACTATGGTTATTCCAGCTCCTCTTTTTGGTGTCTTTCATGTCATTGGTCAGCCTGTGATCTTGTCACACTGGGGTTCAACTTTCTACTTCTACCGACCCAGTCAGGTGTGGCCATTGGGTAACAAGATTTCCCAGTGGAAGCAGGACCTATTAGGTGGATGATGAGTCAAATATTCTCCCTCAAGAGGGACTTGTGGTTGTGACAACTGGATATGCTGATATGTTGATAATTATCCTACAATGTCTGCTTGGGGATAGTTGAGACCATCACTAGGTGTCCAAATCTGTGATACTATGATCTCTGCATGAGTCTTTGGCCCCTGGGTCTAGAACCTGAATTCACTTCAACAACCAGAAGTTCCAGATGGAACAAGCAAACCTGTTCATCTTCCCTTCCCTTCCCTGCCTCATTCAGACTTTCCCCACCTTTTCCTCAGTTTACAAATGCTTCAGTAAGAGAGAGATCAATAAGCTTCAATAAGGCCCAGTGTTCCCATATGTGGGTCTCAGAATCACAGAAACACTGGTATCCCTTGGGAGGAAGCCTGCCACAAAGGCTGCTGGAGAATTTCTGATTTTCTGCTTTGGGCATTAGTAATCCATGGATGATGTGGTCAGAGCCTGAGAGGATAAGCTTGCAATTTCACCCCTAACAGCACTGGCTTACGCTGAAGTTTGGACCACCTCTGACTCAGAGCTGAGCTAAGGAATTAAATCTGCTCCCTCCCAACTCTGGCAGGGATGCAATGGGTGGTGGCTGTGCAAGCCCTGGGAATTTCCTAGGCAGGCAGTCTGGGCTTTACTTGGCCATATGGGGGTGGAAAGTAGGGGCCCAGGAAATTTTTCTCTCTCAGCACTCCTTCCCCAGCTGCTCTGATGACCTAAAATAAGTCAACAAACCTTCCCTTTTACCTACAGAGGCTTTGGTCCTAAAGAAAATGCAACTCTGTTCTCCCCATGACCGTCCTCCAAGTTGACCTCAGCCCCCTGGGCTTTGTAGAAGAATGAGTTTCACATCCTTTCCTCATATGTGGTTTGGAGAGGGAGAAAGCTGAGCAAATGGAAGGATGAGGGTGTGTGTGCATATGTGTGTATGTTGAAAGTAGATATGGGAGGTGAAATTGAAAAAAGAAACATGTTTAGAATTGGAACTGGTGCCCTACTGACAGCTGATTATAACAGACCTGGGTCTCTAAGATCTGGGTTTACTTCTGGCTTGTGTCACTAACTTCTGAACCCCTAAGCAGGTCACTTTATCTCAGTTTCCTCATCTATTAAATGAAAAGGTTGGCCGAGGAAGTCTTTAAGAGTCTTTCCAGTTTTGAATAACTGGACCTGAAACAGATGCTTTCTGGAGGAAAGCCAGTGAGAGGAGCATGTTTCCACTGGAAACTCCATTTGGGCTTTGAAATAATAAGAGCAGCAGTAGTGGCTCACAGCCAGAGAGCTGGAGAATGAGACAGATCTTACTAAGCTCAGATGATGCCAGCTTTCAACCCCAAATTCTAGTCCCTGTCAGGTTTTCTCCAACTCAGTCAGAAAAGCACATCTCTTCAAAACACTTTACTGCCATACGGCAGAAAATCATCTTAATAACACTGCAAGCCTGTATCTACAAAGTGAAGGGTACTTCCTGGAGTTGTGC
>PVHY01031307.1:0-12760 GCA_004024945.1 Uropsilus gracilis
AACTAATTTGAATGTGTTGAATGCTTGGTTTCAGTTAAATTTCTTTTTTTTTTTTTTTTTATGAGACTAGGTCTCGCTATTTTTGCCCATGGAACTGCAGGATCACGTTGCCCAGGGTACCATGGACTCAAGCAATCCCCAGTCTCAATTTCCCAGGTAGCTGGGATTACAGGTGTGTACCACCATGCCCACCTATTTTTTGGGACTAGATCTCACTGCGTTGCCCTGAGCGGGACTCGACCCGCGATCCCTAGCCCCAGCCACTTCATAGGCTGAAGCTTACAGGCACGTGCTACCGGGCCTAGCTGTGGTTTCAGTTAAATTTCTGTTCATAAAATACACCTGTAATGTATTTTGAGTGAAACCTTATATTCTGTATCTTCTGAGCACTGACTTCTAAAAGGTTGTATATTAAAAACAGTTAAATTCAATTACATCTCAAGTAACATTAACTAAGATTGATCAGGTGTTTATCACAATAGGTCCTGTTCCGACACCTGCTTAGTTCACGGTGCTAGGAACTCCCAGAGCTACCAAACAAGATATACAAAAGAGAATAAGGTAGGTGTCTAGAAACACAAGCCAGAGTTTAATAAAAATAGTGGTTTTATTCATTACATATAATTTCAGCTATATTAATATATATATTATACATTTTAGGAATTTGAGACAAATGACTATTTTTTACCGAGAATAACCTAGCTTATGGAAGTGTGTTCAATGAAAATAACGAAGTCCTGCCCAATCTTCATATATATATATTTTTCTGGTAATTAGGAAGTCCTCATCCAAGCTTTGTATTATTAGGCCACGATACAGTTACCCTATACACAATTAAGTAGAAATAAAACATTCCCCTCCCCCCCAGCAGACTCTTCCTTTTATCACAGACATGTCCTTCCCCAATTAATCTTACTATAATGTACCAAATTTAACTATACACAAAAATTGCCTGAAGTAACTTTTACCCTGGAAAACTACAAAGGTATGGGACAGCAGCAAAATGCTCCTCTGGACTTTACATCTTGAATTTTTCATTTTCTGTCTCAAACCCCAATTTGTAAATAAAATCAAACTACCCCCGCATCATAATACTTATTTAGAATGTCTTTTTGTGTACATTTAACACAAAGATAAAATACGTTAATTAGTCTGAGCAAATACTTGGCAGACCACAGGAAAAAAAGGATGTTGGGAAATGAAAATGCTTTAGTGTTTATAGCTGATGAGACTGATCAATGTCATTCAAGTTTTTCATCTCCTTCTTCCACATCTTTCAAATTGAGTACTTCCAAAGAACCTTTGCCTTTTGTCTCCTTTTTAATTAGTTCATCTATTTCTCTGAAGCAGCCTGGATCAATCAGACACACCTGAAACATTGAACACAGTTGCTTACACATACAGATGAAACGAACAGCTTTATCTTTCTGCATGATAAAACTTTAAGCATACATGTAGACTGTGTGACAAGGCATTAACCTGCTTGTTTAAAGACAGCCATTTCTCACCTACAAAATGAAGAGGTTGAACTGGAGGGATAAAGATCTTTATAATTTTAAATGATGTTTAGCATTATATTTTGCAATTTTCTTTTTATTCACATCTAAAGGGTAAAAATAAGTTTGAGGGTCTATTTAGAAACCATGCGTAAAAGTCTTGAAAAGACTTACAACTGTAAGGAGCATCAGATGTGTTATTTCACATCTGAAGTAGAAGGCTCAACAGTGCCTGACAGTTCTCACCTATTTGCTAAAGAAGCTGCAAAGTATGACGATATAACTTGGCAGAGAACTAAAATTACACTGTCTGAAGATTTCGGATGAGGACCCAAAGACATGACTCTCTGTAAAATAAATCCCATAAAAAATGGACATGCCCAACAACTTGATGATGAATAAGCTGACTAAAAAATAGCAAACAAAAATCCTAAGTGTGCTTACTTACAACCTAGTTCTACTTGGACCTTGACACTTTCACCTATTTCTAGGTAATACTCATACTGGTCACACCTTCTAAATGTTTGTAACTTGAGAATAAACTATTTTGCTAACATGAAGACAAAGATAAAAGAATTCAACTGTTAAGACATCTTACAATTTCCAACTGTTGGTTGTAGTCTTCACTTTCTATAACCTTCATCAATGGCTTCAGTTTTTCTTTCAGTTTTTTTCCTTCATTCATTGGAAGAATGAACCGAAGTCTCATGTGAGCACGTTCTATTTTCATTTTCTCTTTTAACTGTTTTATCACTTCCAATGCCTACCAAGACAAAATGGAAAGTGTCTACAATTTCTTTGCAGCTCTCCCGCATTATTTCATAGCGTATTCAAAATCAAGCAGTTTCTATCTCGCTGGACTGAAAAGTTTCTTAGATAGGAAAAAATAAATGACTTCAAAATTAAAAACTTGTCCCTCAAAAACTATTAAGTGCCTACCAGGTAACTGATATTCATACATTTGATAAGGCACTAGCATCCAGAATATACAAAGAACGTTTTAACTCAATGTTTGTTTGTTTGTTTGTTTTTTGAGACTAGGTCTCACTATTTTTGTCCGTGGAACCGCAGGCTCTCATTGCCCAGGATACCACAGACTCAAGCAATCCCCAGCCTCAGCTTCCCAGGTAGCTGGGAATACAGGCGCATGCCACCATGCCCAGCTATTTTTTGGAACTAGGTCTCGCTACGGGCCCCAGGCGGGACTCAAACCGCGATCCCTAGCCCCCGCCACTTCATAGGATGAAGCTTACAGGCACGAGCCACCGTGTGCAGCCATGTTTTAACTCAATGTTAAAGAGACAATTTAAAATGGTCAATGGATCTGAATATTGATTTCTCCAAAGTCAGAGAAAAGGTCAATAAATTATGGTCAAAACCTTAGTCAATACAGAAATGCGAATCAAAACCAGAAAGACTAGAATGTCTACAATCAAAAAGGTAGATAACAGGCCAGGCGCGGTGGTGCGTGCCTTTAATCCCAGCCTAGGAAGGGAGGCAGAGACTGTGCATTGCTTGAACCCACAGGTTTGAAACTCGCCCAGGGCAACATAGTGAGACCTAGTCTCAAAAAATAGTTGGGAGTGGTGGTGCACACCTGTAATCCCAGCTACCTGGGAGACTGAGGCTGGGGATCACTTGAGTCCGTGGTACCCCAGGCAACACAGTAAGACCTAGTCTCAAAAACAAACAAACAAACAAACAAACAAACAAACAAAACAAAAAAGCAAAAAAAAATGTAGTTAACAAAAAATATCATCAATATAAGGAATTGGAATGCTTGTACACTTGTTGAAGGAATGTAAACTGCTTCAGCTTCAGCTGCTTTGGAAAAATGCTTTGGCACTCCACAAAAGATTAAATGTAGAATTACTGAATGATCTACAATTTATTCCTGGGTAGAGAGAAATAAAAACATGTCCACATGAAAACTTGTAATGAATTTCATGGCAGCATTAGTCCTAACAGTTAAAAAGCAACAACTCAATGTCTATCAACAGATAGTAAACAAAATGTTACATTTCTATATAACTGGTTATTATTCAATAGTCATAAAAAAGCATGAAGTACTGGTACATGCTAAAATCTGGATGAACCTTGAAAATAGATATTGTACTGTTCCATCTATGTGAAATGTCAGAATCGGTAAATTCATAGAGACAAAGTACTTTTTTGACTGCTGAGGGTTTTAAGAGTAGGGACTGAGGAATGACTGATAATGGGTATGGATTCTCTTTAGATTAGCAAAATTTTCTGAATACACTAATGAGTTGTACATGTTAAAATGTCAGCTTTTTAGACAGGTGAATTACATATAATTTAAAAAAGAAAATGAGGCATCAAAGTGACTTTAAAAATTCAAGTTTTATCTTTAAAGGTTTACTTTGGAAAGATGAGAACCCTAGTATGACTGTGTTGTTAAAAAAAAAAAAAGGTCCAGAGTTGGGCTTGGTGGCATGTGCCTATAATTCAAGCGCTGGGAAGCAAGAGGCCAGGGCCAGGGGTCACCTGAACCCGTGGGTTTAAGACTACCCTGAGCAACATAGTGAGACCTAGTCTTGAAAAAGCAGCTGGGACAATGGCAGGCAACTGTAATCCCAGCTACCTGGGAGGCTGAGGCTGGGGATCACTTGAGTCTGTGGGATTGGGACTACCCCGGGAAACATAGCCAGACAAGTCTCAAAAAAACAACAACTCATTACTGATCTCTACAACCCCCATCCTCTTGTCCTCTTCTCCGCAAACTCTATCCATTTGCTTCCAATAGTATTATTAGAAACTAATGATTTCTTTAGAGAAAAGTGATTTTCACGGGTAT
The DNA here is from genome assembly GCA_004024945.1 of Uropsilus gracilis. Taxonomy (NCBI): domain Eukaryota; kingdom Metazoa; phylum Chordata; class Mammalia; order Eulipotyphla; family Talpidae; genus Uropsilus; species Uropsilus gracilis. Next base: position 4,315 of record PVHY01031307.1, read on the forward strand.
TTTTTTTTTTTTTTTTTTTGAGATTAGGTCTCACTATTTTTGCCTGTGGAACCACAGGCACACATTGCCCGGGGTACCAGAGACTCAAGCAATCCCCAGCCTCAGCTTCCCAGGTAGCTGGGATTACAAGTGCGCACCACCACACCCAGCTATATATCCTTGAAACTAGGTCTCACTGTGTGCCCCCAGCGGGACTTGAACCGCGATCTCTGGGACTGGCTGCGGCTTCCTTGGCTGTTGCTTACAGGCATCCACCACCATGCCTGGCCCATGGGAATTTTTTGATGGCTCACCTGCTGTTTGGTACTCCTGTTGGTTTTGACTGAATAGTGGATGTCCTTCATAGCTCTCTCAATCAGGATAACAGTGTATGGTCTTTTTGTTTCTGGGTTCACACATTTGTCGGCCACAATAGTTGCAATGTCTCTAAACATCTGTTCCAGCTGTGTGTGCCGTTCTTTATCTGATACCTGAACCTCTCCTTTAGTCAAAATCTAAAGAAAACCAACAAATTTAAGAAAGCAATGTCTCTATTACCCACTATTTGTTATTTACTATAAAAACTATAAACTGAGGAGTTTGTTAGTTAAATGTAATCCCAATTATTGAATATGTAGATAATGATCTGAGATAAGTAACATACTAGATTATCTTGTGATTGAAAATGTCACTTATTTAGGACTGTGCAGTAAAAGGGGAAAGGCAATCTTAGCAAAATGTCTGACCTATTTCCAGGTATTGTACTATAAAAAGACAAAATAAGGAATTTAGTAGAAAATAAAATTTCTGGAAGGTATGACAAAAATCCCTCATTAAAAGTGATGATGTGCAGATCAAATTATGCATGGTAACTATTCACTCCAAAAAAAACCCCCACAATACTTTAGAGTTTAACATGCCAATAAATAATTTACAAGTGGCTATAGGATCAAATATGTTTGCAGCCGTTAGTACCCACCTGCTTACAGATTTCAGTCTGGTCATCTGTTCCAAATGCACTGATGAGATCTTCCTTCTTTGCAACCTGACCTTTAGAAACATTTACAAACACTGAGTGGGTCTGCAGAACTTCATCAAGGTCTTTTTCCCTTTTGAGGGCAGGAGAGAAAGTCCCAAGTGAATACACTTGTAACTTGGAAATCAATTCACACTTAAAATACTAAACGAAATGACATGAATAAGAGAAAACAACAAATACTCCTAAAGAAACCCTCAGTGCAGAGGAACATTTTCAAAACTCAGAATTCCACTTGCATTTACTCATTGGAAAAGCACGTCATGGGAGGATGTGCATGCATGAATCACTGGGCGGAGGGGAGGATCCGCTGCTGCCACCCAACCCTAGATGGCGGTAGTGAAGGCACTATGTACTTGGGTCAAACTACAATCTTAGATCTGACATCAGATGAAGTATTAACTACGGGAATATTTGGAAGACCGGCCCCCTAGCTTGTATCATTACTCTGGCAAAAGGGACATACTTATGGGGTTTCTTGCTGTAGCTTTCATGACACCAACAAAACAAAACCCGACCAAACAAAAAGGGAACCCGTGGTTTAGGCGTTAAGCTCGGTAAGGATAGTGATTTCTCACACTCGCAGGCGGACTCAAGTTTTCCTTTTCCTTTCCCGACACGATTGGCCCATTCATTCCATGATGGGGGGTGGGGTGGGGAAAGAGGGGGAGAGGTTGGTCCCTTGGAGGCTCTCGGTTCCAGACAGGGCCCGGAGGGAGAGGGTCACTTACACGCCGCTCCGCCAGCCGACGACCTTGTTTTTGTAGCAGGCGATTTCGAAGCGCTTCCCGCCGCGCTTCATCCGGACCACCGCCACATTGGTGAGGCGGATCTGGTTGGTGGGAGTGAAGATCGACATCGCGGCTGCTCACGGATCTTGGGTGGGGTGAAGTACGGCAGACCCGCGCCGCCGGCCTGAGAGCCACCTGCCTTCGTTGTAACCACCCGGCGGCGCGCGGCGGAGCAGCGGGCGCAGCGAGGCCAGAAACTTCGCCTGCCAGGCGCCACAATACGCCGGATGACCTACTGCGTAGACGTCAGGTGTTGCGGCAAGAGGGCGCGGACCGGTGCGGCTTTACGACACCGCCTCGCGTCGGAAAAGAGAGGCGCTTTCCTTTGACGTAAGACCGGCGTCAAGAATAATAGGGTTCTGATTGGCTGGTGGGGCTGGTATTTGCTGATTTGGTGAAAAGAGTAGGCGTTTTATAGTTTCTGGACACACCCGTCGTAACCTTTAATCGTGGAAAAATCTTAATATAAAAAATTTGGGTGCTCTCTTCGGCAGCACATATACTAAAATTGGAACGATGCAGAGAAGATTAGCTTGGCCCCTGCGCAAGGATGACACGCACATTCGTGAAGCGTTCCATATTTTTTGATTTTATGATAACATGGATGTACTTAGAAGAAATCATATTAGCAGAAACAAGTCAAAAAGAAAAAGACAGAAACCAAATGGTTTCACTAATATATGGGATATAGGGAAAAAAAAGCCACGAGGAAAAGTCAAAACAAGCTAACGACCAAATTGAAGCACACAACTTGGGGCAGGGGAGAAAGAGGGGGGGAATGGTGGGGGGGTGGGTTGAATCCCTGGGATTACAAAGATGTGAAATTTATATATAAATAAATTAAAAATAATAATAAAATATGGGGAAAAGTATTAAAGAACCTCAATAGTCTCTTCACTCCGTTTCAGTAATGACCAACATTTGCCTCTCGTTTCATCATTTTTTGGTTGGAATAGCTTAAAACAAATCGTTAAGGTGACCGCTGTAAATACTTATGTCTACACTTCTCGCGACACAACTAAAAATAACCATAATTCCATAGTATCATTTAATAGTCACAATTAAATTTCACCTCAATCATGTATGACTACGGTGGGTAAGTTTGAGTCGAGCTTCAAACGGCTCCACTGATATTTGATGACGGCCTTAATTTTTTATTTTTTTCTTAAGCTCCCAGTTTTCGCATCTTATTTTGCTCAAGCCAAGCAGGTTCAGCCGAGGTATTTCTTACTCCCAGCCCCTTTCGGCCTCTGCACCAATTCGGGAAGGGTCGGAAGCGCTCGGGCTTCTTCGCCCAGGGCTAGGTGCGTGCTTCTCTTTTGTCCCACCCCTTCCCCTCTGTAAGCCAATCGCGTTAGGGCCGAGAGTGCTCCGGCATCGCGTCTTGGAGTTCTGGGAGGTGTTTTCCCTTGAGCCCGCCCCTTCCCCTCTAAGCCAATCGGAGCAGAACCAGGGCCGCTCCGCTTCCTTTCTCTCCTCTAGGCCCGCCCCTTCCCTTCTGAACCAATCCCACCAGCTTGCGAGTGGCATGGCTACCGCCTGTGCCGTGGGTTCCCGGTATGCAGTTAATGCTTCAAGGTAGTTCTGGCGATTTCAAGAGTCCCGCGGCGGCTGCGAGGTTTTTCACCTTCGTTATCCTGGTCTTCTGTTGGGCGGCAGGGCACACTCTTTGACGAGAATGGGTAAGCGCAAGATTTGTGGAGCGGGAACGAAGGAACGTTTATCTGAGTCTCTCTTCCCCTGGACTAGCTTCTTTAGCTTCAGACTGTTGCACTTGTTAGCACAGCGCCGCTAGGCAACACGGAGGACTGTTGTCTACTTTCACCTGGCTTTTTTTTTTGCCTCTTGATGCTAGGAGTAAGTTAAGAAGGAAACCATACTAAGTTAAAGTAAAAGCCCGAGAAACTGTGCTCCCCACCTTTTCTCATATGTATTGAATCCTTTGGAGTTTTTTCAAGATGATGGAACAGCACCTGTAAACTCCAAGTTTTATACTTTGCGTTTTGAAAATGAGGTGTGAGGCCAATTATTTGCAAACCCTTTATATGTAGCCATGGGTCTAAAATAAGAAAGCTATAAAAAAGGAGTATTTGAACTATTAATTTTTTTATTTGAAACAAGCATAATAACAAAGCAGAATTAAGTCATAATTCCACACGAAGTGTTATTGGATTGACATTCCTTCTGTTGCTTCCCCAAACTTTATATTTACAAATGACGGTAGAATGATTCTATATGTATATATATTTAATTTTTTGAGTTAGTATTATGATCATTTTATTAAATTACATAGATATTTTATTAGAGTTGGGTTTTTTTTTTTGTATATTCCTTAGCTGGGTTGAGTTGGCTTTATTTTTATTTTTAAAGTAGGAATGGGCATCACTGTATATGTAGCTTTAAATAAAATTGCATATCTGTACTTTTCAATTTAGATTCTTTGGATACATGGGATTTCTCCTCACCTTTAACGTCATTATGGATAAACAGGTTTTATATATATTTGGGCTTTGCCTTTGGAATTAGCCTTTGGATTTGTTTCCAGTTTGTCATCAGAAAGCAGGTAAGTGGAGTTATTTTTTTTTTTTTTTAAAGGAGAGTATTTAGACATTAGGTATTTGGACAGTTTAGATTTTCATTGGTTTTCAGAAAAATACAGAAAATGAATTTTAACTCACTTTTATCTTTGGTTTTTAGGTACTTTTTTATTGTCTAAAACTGCTTCTCAGTTTTTAGAGACTGTGGTTGTAGATTATTTTGGTGGATTGTGGGTGTCTCATTCTTAGGACATAGGAAGACTGAAAAGAAACTAAACTTTTCTGAAAAAATGTTGAGCACCTTTAAGTATTTAAGATAGTACTCTTCCTTTCCCATTAAATTAACAGGGATTAGAAGATAATTTCATACTGTTATTTTACTAACACACATTATGACTACACATGTATTTTTAAGAAATCTGGATCTACCTTCTAAAAGATCTAATTATATGAAGTGATTAATATTTGAGAATTATAACTAGAAGGATTGAAAATATTAAAAATGGGTCAGTATCTGCTAGTTTACATCCTACTGAAGTTTAGAAAAGAGTCAAACTTGATGGATTTTGTGCAGTCATTTATTTTCAAGGACAAGAACTCACAGAAGTGTGTCCCAAAAGCAGCTCAGAATTTGACAACAAATGGTTATGTTTCTCTTCAAAAGAAGCGTGGCTTTGTCTCTGGCGTGAAGATTTTTTATGGTTCCCAGACTGGTACAGCAAAGGTAAGAAGAACTTTATTATTTTTTAGATCAAGTAATTTATTTATATATAAATTTCACATCTTTGTGATCTCTGGGGTTCGCCCCCCCCATCCTCCCTGACCGTTTCCCACCCTGTTCCAGCCCCTCTGTCCAGAAGAACTTTAAATGATGTCTTTCCACCTTTTTTTTTCTTTTAAGGAAATCCTTGAAAAGCCTCCTTCAATGTCACCTGAATCGCTTGATCTTCTCATCTGCCTTGTTTTTTTTCTCCTTTTCCAACATAAATTTTTCCTTTCTGGGATGGCTGGTGACTTTTATCTCTTATGCCCAATTTCAGATGATTGGTTGGTCTCTGGGAGTCACCGTCTTCAGGGGTCTTTGTTCTGAAACTGAAGAGTCCAGAGCCTGTTAATGAAACTTGTGCCTGTGACATGTAAGGGTAGAGGATGGTGAAAAGAGAATGGCAGTGGTAGTGTCTAGTATGGACCCTAACTTTCATAACTTCATACAGCTTTCTAATGAAGAGTATTTTGATTTTCAACAGTTTGAAAGTGTTACTATTTAACATGTTCATGCTGGCATGTACCATACACAGGTGAGCTTCATTAATTCATTTAATATGAATCAGCCTTGTGAAATGGAGAAAATACAAATAATGGAGCCGGCTGACCGTGGTACACACCAAATATGTCCCTGTTATGAATGTGTTCAAGTAGATATGTTGCATATACCTCACTGAAAGATGCTTTTAATTCTTTTTTTGGGTATGTGTGTGTGTGTGTGTGTGTGTGTGTGTAGATGCTTCCTGCTTCTGTTATGAGGTTCACAGATTTAGTGCTTTCTACGAAAAAATTCTAAGACTAACATGAAAATGAAATAAAAAAACCTCAACTAGGCCGGGCATGGTGGCGTATACCTGTAAGCAGCAGCCTAGAAAGCCGTGACTGGGGCCAGGGATCGGGGTTCGAGTCCCCCTGGGGGCATGTAGTGAGAACTAGTTCCAAAAAAATATAGCTGGGCGTGCGCGCCTATAATCCCAGCTACCTGGGAAGCTGAGGCTGGGGATTGCTTGAGTGTGTGGTACCCAGGGCAACGTGAGCCTGCAGTTCCCTGGGCAAAATTAGCTAGACCTAGTCTCAAAAACAAAAACAAACCCCAACTTGTTATTTTGTATAGTACGAAAGAGTTCTACTGCCCCCTTGTGGATATTTTGTAGAATACTTCTTAGCGTTTTTCAGCGACATTGCATTGCTTTACCCAAAGTTGCAAGTTATTTATTAAGTTTAACCTTAAGGGGCAGATACTGGAAGAAAAGCAGAAAAGGAATCTGAGTAACAAAAAAAGTCCTTTTATGCTACTCATAAGATACCTCATTCAAAGTCTCATTTTGAATCATTCAAATAAGAAATGTAGTATATAATTTACTAAAACATCAAATGCTGGCATGGTAACAGATTCAGGTATACATAAAGTTCATAATGAAAAATGCTTTCCAGAGAACCTCTTTTAAGTATTTATGTTTTCAGTTTCTTCCTCATATTTTCTCTCTTCAGTTTCCTTTTTGTACATCTCTGTTTTCTCTAGTGGAACAAAGCAACTGGAATATCAACAAGCCAGTTTACATTTAATTCTGTATGTAAACTTACAGAGTGAGAATACTGTAATTGATCTCTATAAACATACTTGCAAAAATTATAAATTTGACAGTAATATTTGTATTTATTATGACAAACTTTAGTCACTAAAAGTTTGTCATGAGAAATGCTCCATTCCCTTGTTAACAGGGATAAACTGATTTATTGAAGATTTTATTTGTTTTTTTTCTTCCTATTAGGGATTTGCAACAGTTCTTGCCAAAGAAGTTGGTGTCCTAGATCTACCTGTGACAATTATTAATCTGAAAGAATATGATCCAGATGATCACCTAGTTGAAGAGGTTGGTAATTGTCTTATTGTCTTGAATCAAAACTCTCATATCAATTGCTTTCTGGTATAAATAAAATGTTCAGAATACATTTAATTTTCAAGCCGGGCATGGTGGCACATGCCTGTAAGCTTCAGCCTATGAAGCAGGTGGGGCTAGGGATCATGGTTTGAGTCCCACCAGGGGCAACATAGCAAGACCTAGTTCCAAAAAAATAGCTGAGCGTGGGTGGCACAGCTTCCTGGGAAGCTGAGGCTGGGGATTGCTTGAGTCCGTGGTACTCCGGGCAACGTGAGCCTGTGGTTCCATGGGCAAAAAGAACAAGACCCAGTCTCAAAAAAAAAAAAAAAAAAAAGAAGAATACATTTAATTTTCATACTAAAGAATTGCAGTTGGGTGAGTTTTTGGTATGAATTAGAGGGATTGACTGTGGGCACTGATTCTGAAGTGACCTGTGCTTGTCCCGTTAGTGTGGTTCACTTATGGGGTGGTTTAAAGTTCCTTTCTCTTCTTGCTTTGAATCTCATAGTCAAAGGAGGCTGGTTATCGATGGCAGTGTGCTGTATACATGAAACCTATGTAAGTCAGTTGAAACGTTAAGATAGAGAAATCTCTTATAAGCTTTGTATCCGTGGTATACAAGGGTTTAATTTCTTCACCTGCTCTCTCTTGTAGTCTTAAAGAATTAGGGAAGTTTGCTTACAACAGTGGTTTTCAAAATGTGGTTCCTGAACCAGCAGTATCAGCATCTCTGTGGATCTTGTTAGACATGCAGATTCTCAGGTCCTAACCCAATCCCAGTGAATAAGCTCAGAATGTGGGACTGTGTTTCAACTAATGCTGCAGGTGATTCTGAAGCAGCTTAAGTTGAAGAGGTCCTTCGAATAGGGCTCAATAAACTTTCTGTAAAAAGCGGATGGTAAATATTTTCAGCTTTGTGGACCATGTGGTGGCATCCATGTAGTGGTACCCACTGAGGCAAAAACCAGCCATCTCTTATATGTGCAGGTAATCTGCAGCTGTGTTCTAATAAAACTTTATTTAGATTTGGTCTGTAGGCTGTAGTTTGCCAGCCCTTTCTTAGCAGCTATACTTCTAGCTATAACTGTCTACTTCTTTCTACCCCAAGAACACATTAGTGGGTCATGAGTGAGCCTGTGTTTGTTCTGAATTATTTGTGAATTATTATTAGCAAATTTTGACAATTATTATTATTTTTTTTTTAGAGTAGGTCTCACTATTTTTGCCTGTGGAACTGCAGGCTCACATTGCCTGGGGTACCACATACTCAAGCCATCCCCAACCTCAGCTTCCCAGGTAGCTGGGATGACAGGTGCACGCCACCATACCCCCCCCCTATATTTTTTTTGGAACTAGGTCTCACTATGTGCCCTCGGCGGGACTTGAACTGCGATCCTTGGCCCCAGCCATGGCTTTCTAGGCTGCCGCTTACAGGCATGCGCCACCATGCCCAGC
>PVHY01031308.1:0-12743 GCA_004024945.1 Uropsilus gracilis
GGCTTCCTAGGCTGCCGCTTACAGGCATGCGCCACTGTGCCCGGCCTTTAATTATTATTTTTGATGTGATAATCACGCACAAAAAAGATGACAGCCATCGGTGGCGAGGTGTTGGGGGACAGTGGGGGCCCTGGGGTTGCAGCAGCACCACGTACCTGTTAGCCCTGCAACCTGGAGCTGACTGCTTAATGTCTCTGAGCCTCAGTTATGACAGCTGTAAAATGGGTTTAGTGGCCACATGTACCTCAGGAAATTCTACGGTGGATTCCACAAGATAGTTGGGTATAAGGGGCTTTGTGAATGACCTGGCTCTTGTGAGAAGTGCTCACCAAATGCTAGCTGAACTTCTTCCCAGAGATGGCAGGGAATTTAACCCTTGGGGCTTTCCAACACATCCCCAACTCCTGTCAGAATCATGGAGCTGGGAGCTGGGAACCCTCAATTTTGATCTACTATTAGGTCTTGGGGTCCCATCCTCTCAGAACTCAGCCCCATTTCTTCCAGCTTGTGGAAACAGAAGGTGGGGGAGTGGGAGTCAATGTTTGCTAAGAGTCCTGCTCTCCAGTTCTGTGTTTCAGACCCAGAGACCCCAGACCCTACACCTTCTTTTCTTCAACAAATAGTACCCATGTTTAAATTTCAACTTCGTCACTTCTTGGCTATGTGATCTTGGACAAATTATTTAACTTCTCTGTGCCTCAGTTTCCAGACCTCTAAAATGGGTGTGTGTGTATATATATGTATATATACACACATATATATGTATATATGTATATATACACATATATGTATATGTGTACATATATACACACATATACATATATATCCTACTTTACAGAGCTATTGTGAGTAGCAATGAGTAGTTAATTATTTTATTTTTAAAATGTATTTTTTATTATGAGTAGATATTTATAAAGTACTTAAAACAGTGCCTGCTTGATTGAAACAAAAACAAAGTGTCTCCTATGTTCTAGGCACTGTTGGAAGCTCTGAGGATATAAGCATCAGCTCTGAGGATATAACAATCAGACATGAATCTTGACCTCAGTGAAGTTTTGTCCAGGGTCGGGGGAGGTTCAATACTTCAGCCCCGAGCTACTTGTAGCCCCGAGACAGGGTAGTGGTGACCCCCTCCTATGAGAGAAAGTCCTGATGCTGGGCCTTTTTTATAAAGAACAACAGCTTCTGTGTATTCACCTTGCTTGGGAACCTCCCCTCTCCTCCCTACCAAGCCCTGTGCTCTCAAGCCTCCTCAAAATGCCAGCAGCCTGAGGTGGTTCCATCATTGTTATACATTGTTATACATTGAACGTGTGAGTCCCCCAAAACCCATATGCTGAAATCCCAAATCACAAGTGAGGCCATGGGGGGAGAGGAGGGAGAGCTTTAGGATGTTATTAGGCCTTGAGAGGGGAGCCTACATGAAAAGGATTAGTGCCCCTGCTGGATATGGTGGCATGCACCTGTAACCAAGTGCTGGGAGGCAAGAGGCCAGGGATCGCTTGAGTTCACGGGTTCGAGACTACCAACAGAGCAAGACCTGATTTCGAAAAAGCAGCCGGGCACCATGGTGGACACCTATAATCCCAGCTTCCTGGGAGGATGAGGCTGGGATCGCTTGAGTCCGCAGGATCAGTACTACCCTGGGCAGCATAGCGAGACCTAGTCTCAAAATAAAAAAAAAGAAAAGAAAAAAGATCAGTGCCATTAAAAGACCCCCTCCTCAGCTCCCTGTTCCCTTGACCATGTGAGGACACAGTGAGAAGACAGCAACTTGTGAGGAGGAGGAGGGCACCCTGACACCAAATCTGCTGGCACCCTGATCTTGGACTTCCAGCCTCCAGAAATACAGTTCCACGGGAGATACATTTTTGTGGTTGATAAAACTCCTGGTCCTTGGTGCTTCGTCCTGAATGGACTAAGGCAATCACTATCTCCATTTCACAGAAGAGTTTCAGTGAGTGCACCTTTCCCCACCCCCTAACCCCACTTCCGAGGGCCTAACCCCACGACAGGAGACTCATCAAGCTGACATTTCCTGAACACTTCCCATGTGTCCCAGACCCTGATCTAAAGTACTCTGCGTGAGCTCTCAACATTCCCGTGAGGTCTGTCCCAGTTCACAGGGGCGGAAGTAGACAAGTGGCCTCACAGCCACACCACCTACGGGTGGTCAAGTTTGAGCTGGCTCCCCTATCCAGGCCGCCTGGACCATGCTCTCAAGACATGCCTCTCTGTATCGTTGTTTGGCTGATTTCAACAGAAGCACATACTTCACAATGGAACGAAACTAGAAATCCATGGCAGAAGGAAAACTGGAAATTTCACAAATATGTGAAGATTGAACAACCAGTGGGTCAAAGAATTAAAGACAAGGGAAATCAGAAAATATCTTACCAAAAAATGAAAACAAAAACACAACATACCAAAAGGTATGGGCGGTAGCAAAAGCAGAAACAAAGAGGGAAGTTTTATAACAGGAATGCTGATGTTTAAAAAGAAAGCTCTGGAAGCAATGATAACACAGGCTCATGGATTAAAAATGCAAGTGTTGCACAATCTTAGACCATAGAAAGCAAATATTTATTTTGTTTTTGTTTTTGTTTTGAGACTAGGTCTGGCTATTTTTGCCCGTGGAACCTCAGGCTCTCGTTGCCCGGGGTACCACAGACTCAAGCCATCCCCAGCCTCAGCTTCCCAGGTAGCTGGGATGACAGGCACGTGCCACCACGCCCAGCTATTTTTTTGGAACTAGGTCTCGCTACGGGCCCCGGCGGGACTCGAACCGCGATCCCTAGCCCCGGCCGCTTCATAGGCTGAAGCTTACAGGCACGAGCCACCGTGCCCGGCTCAGAAAGCAAATATTTAAAAAATGAAAGTTCCTGAGAATCACCCCTCCCCAGAGAGGACCACTATTCACAGTGCAGTGTGGCTGCTTCAAAGTTTGTAGGAGCAGCAGCTTTCTTTTTTTAGTGGAACAAAACAACACGAATACACACAATTTGGTCACGCTTACATCATTTTGCTTTGTTTTACCTATGCTGACTCTGAGAGGCTGCTTCTTACTGGAATATTCCCTTCAGGGACTGCATGGCTGTCTGTAGCAAGGACATCTATCCGTGTGTAGCCGGTTTCATCATCACATGTTTGTGCTTTTAATTTTTTAAATTTTTTTTTTGACACGAGGTCTCGCTATGTTGCCTGGGGAACCGCAGGCTCACGTTGCCTGCGGTACCACGGACTGAAGCAATCCCCAGCCTCAGCCTACCAGATAGCTGGGATTATAGGCACGTGCCACCATGCCCAGCTATTATTTTAGAACTAGGTCTCACTACGGGCCCCCGGTGGAACTCGAACCATGATCCCTGGCCCCAGCCACAGCTTCCTAGGCTGCCGCTTACAGGCATGCGCCACCATGCCCGGCTGTTGGACTTTTTAACTATTTCAAGTCACATTGCCGTCAGCACCCTTGGCAATGCTCCCTGTGCACGATGGGCGTGTCTCTGGGTCAAAGGCCAAGAACATTTGTAATATTCCCTCCAGGATGACGAAACCAGCTTTCCCTAGAGAGTAGGGGCTGGCCATTCCCTTAGCTCAGTCTGTGGCTCTCGTTGTTCAGCTGGTAGGAATGAGGCAAGCTGACCCTGGTGAGGTTTGGGTGACATACCCCGCTGGGCAGTACCTGACTCTGGACAGGCACTCGCCTCTCCTGCTACCACTCAGGCGTCCAGGAATTGATTTTCCTAGCCAAGCCGATGACTGCAGCTGAAGCTTTTCTCAAACCTGCCCCGGTTTGCTTTCAAAAAGCCCGCAGAGAGAGGCCAACCGGCTCTGCATAAAACGCAGATCCCCTAGAGGTGAGAGTGCCCTGGCTGCCCCTGATTAGCATCTGCAGGCAACGAGCAAGTGGAGCCGGTTGAGCTACCTTCCAGAAGCAGCCAGCCAGCGGCTTTTCCCTGAATCATCATGACTCCACCAAACCTGGCATTAAAGTGATCACCATCCTTCCGGGCCACTTGGTGGCAAACATCTCCCAGAACATAGCCAGGAGTTCATCCTGCTGCCACCGCAGAAGCATTCAGTGGTGACTGCCGTGGAGAGGCGGGGCAGGCTGCACGGCAAGAGCAGTCAGTCACCTGGAGGCCCAAGGCGGGGTCCTTATCAAACCCTGTCACCTTTGGCCAGGGTGACCTTCACCGAAGTGCTTACCTAATCTCAGGCTGAACGCCCAGTCCCCTTTCCCCTGGACCGCTTCCTGTCACACTCAACCCTCACCACTCTACCTGGCCCACTCCTTGTCACTACTGAGATCTCAGCACCAGGGGCACTTCCACCAGGGAGCCCACCTGACTGCTCCAGGCAAGGAAGACCTGGTTCTAGATACTCTCAGAGGAAATGAACTTGTAGCACTTAAAACAACAGTGACAACTCGTGATGTAGGTTATTGTTATTTGCATTTATCTCCCTGTAGGCAGCGAGCCTCTTGCAGTAGGACATATCTGTACACCAGCACCCGGAAGCATGTTTAGCACATGTCACGGTGAGGGGTGGCCGGGGTGGGGGTAACAGTTACATGCAGGAAACATGCTGCTCGGGTTTGAATCCTGGCTGGGTGAGCCTGGCCAAGTTGCTGAACCTCTTTGTCTTATTTTCCCCATCTGTATAGTGGGGACAATAGGATGTACTTCACAGGCTTGTTAGGAGGCTATATGAGCACACATATGTGAGGTGCTGGGGATGCAGACCTGGTCTGTGAAGGTGCTGGACCAACACTAACATTAGCATCAAACACCACTAGTCAGAGGAGGGCCTCCCTGCAGCTGGCCCTGGTCCTTCCTAGCCAGTGTCCACCTGCATGGAAGCTGCTTAGCATTGCCAACATGCTTTTATTTTATTTTATTTTATTTTATTTTATTTTGTTTTATTTTTTTCGAGACTAGGTCTCGCTATTTTTGCCCATGGAACCACAGGCTCTCATTGCCTGGGTACCACAGACTCAAGCAATCCCCAGCCTCAGCTTCCCAGGTAGCTGGGATTACAGGTGTGCGCCACCACGCCCAGCTATTTTTTTGGAACTAGGTCTTGCTATGGGCCCCAGGCGGGACTCGAACCACGATCCCTTGCCCCGGCCACTTCATAGGCTGAAGCTTACAGGCATGAGCCACCGTGCCCGGCGCCAACATGCTTTTAAGGGTGACTTGTCATCACACTAGTGTCACAGTCCCTGGGCTAGGGCTCTGGGGACAGTAACCAGAAGCCCCTGGGGAGCAAACGTATTGTTCTGACTCCTCAGCTCACTGTCTTCCGGCCCTTTCTACCCCTGCTCCTGCTGACACTGACTGTCCTGTCCCTGAAAACCCAGCGTAGGCCCCTCAGAGGAAGCCTGCTCCGGCTTGGTGACGTGGCAAGTGATTGTCACCTCGCTCAGAACCACTCTGGAACCACAGACCAAGCTGTGGGTCCCCCAGGACAGCTGTGGCGCAGGGAGACTACCTTGCTGTCTGGCGTTAACCCATCCAGCCAGATTTGCTCTGCTCATGGAAGGTAGACAGCCCAGGGGGATGGATCATCCCACTCAAGCTGACCCCTTCTCTGGGGAAAGGCCCCTTAGAAGGCCGGTAGGTACACGTGGCTCAGTCCCATTGGCTGACTGGGTGTCACGTGACAGCATGGGCCCATTAGATCCTACCTTGGCGTTTGGGCGCCTCACACCCCTAACTAGGCATGGTCAGCGGTGAACCACCATCCCAGGTAGTTTTTTTTTTTTTTTTTTTTGAGATCAGGTCTCGATATTTTTGCCCGTGAAACCGCAGGCTCTCGTTGCCCGGGGTACCACGGACTCAAGCCATCCCCAGCCTCAGCCTCCCAGGTAGCTGGGATGACAGGCGCGCACCACCACGCCCAGCTATTTTTTTGGAACTAGGTCTCACTAAGGGCCCCAGGCAGGACTCGAACCGCGATCCCTAACCCCGGCCGCTTCATAGGCTGAAGCTTATAGGCACAAGCCACCGTGCCTGGCCCCAGGGAGCTTTGTGCCCAGAACAAAGAAGCAAAAAACGAAGCAGGTTGTTGTTTGTTTTTGAGACCAGGTCTCACTATGTTGCCCAGGCAACCGCAGTCTCACGTTGCCCGCAGTACCCCCGGACTCAAACGATTCCCAGCCTCAGCCTCCCAGGTAGCTGGGATTACAGGCGCGCGCCACCACGCCCAGCTATTTTTTGGGACTAGGTCTCCAAGCAGGTTGTTCTTGGCACTGGGAACTCAGAAGGGTCCAGCTGGTTTCCAGCACCCAGTGGCTGGCCCTCCCCAGCTGGACCACACGGCCACCCCCTCCTCTCCTCCCGCCCCCTTCTCCAGGTCATAAACCCCCACTCTCAAAGCCCAGCGTGGGCGCCCCTTGCTGTCTCCAAAACCCCGCGTGCGTTTTCCTGCCGCGCTGGCCCAGCCTCCGCAGAGGAAATGCCTCAGCCCCTGCCTCGGTGATTTACTGGTCTAGCCCGGGCTGACCCCGGGCCTTCCGGGAAGCATCTGCGCCGCTGCTCTCGTCACTGCCCCGGGGACCCGTGAGCGGGACCTGTCACAGGAAACACGCGCGTCTCGGTCAACCCTAACCTCCGCTGAGCCGCACCAGCCCCACAAAGGAGGCCGGAGGGGTGGGGGATGGGTGAGCAGGCCTAGGGCCTGCTGAGGGCCTGCTGGGGGTCCTCTTGCAAAATGGAAATTATTTATTATGGATGTCAATGCCGGCGCGTGGGCGCTGAGCGGCGTGACGAAATGCAGAGAAGTCTAACGGAAAAGGTCTGCTTCACTTCCAGTGCTCTGCCCACAAAGTATGCAGGCCTAAACACCTATTTTTCCCACAAAGGAGATCAGACTGCATATATAGTCGGAACCTTTTTTTTTTTTATTTTTTATTTTGCAATGTATCCAGAGGACCTCTTTCCTTAAAAATAGCTGTATCGAGGGCCGGGCACGGTGGCTCGTGCCTGTAAGCTTCAGCCTAGGAAGCGGCCGGGGCTAGGGATCGCGGTTCGAGTCCCGCCTGGGGCCCGTAGTGAGACCTAGTTCCAAAAAATAGCTGGGCGTGGTGGCGCGCGCCTGTCTTCCCAGCTACCTGGGAAGCTGAGGCTGGGGATGGCTTGAGTCTGTGGTACCCCGGGCAACGAGAGCCTGCGGTTCCACGGGCAAAAATAGTGAGACCTAGTCTCAAAAAAAAAAAAAGCTGTATCGAGATCACTGACTTTCAATGTTTAAAGTGTATAAATTTCAACACGTGTGTACACTCATGTGGCAAGCATCACATTCAAGGTAATGAATATAGCCTCATCCCCCAACCCCTCATTTTCCTTGTATCATTTCCTCCTGGCAACTTACTTTCTCTCTCTCTCTCTCTCTCTCTCTCTCTCTCTCTCTCTCTCTTTCTCTCTCTCTCTCTCTTTCTCTCTGTGTCTCTCTCACACACACACCCAACAACCACATATTTAGCTTTTCATCACTATAGATTACTTGGCATTTCCTAGAATTCCTTAGAAATGGAATTACACAGCATGTATTCCTTGTTTGTTTTCTTTTACTTCGTATAATTACTTGGCGATTCATCCATATTGTGTGAATTAATCATTTACTTTTCACTGCCAAGCAGTTTCCATTTGAAGATCTACCACCATTGGTTCACCCATTCACTTTTTTTTTTTTTTTTTTTTTTTGAGACTAGGGCTCACTATGTTGTTCAGGGTAGTTCCAATTCTGCAGACTCAAGTGATTCCCAGCATCAGCCTCCCAGGTAGCTGGGATGACAGGCTCCCACCACCACGCCTGGCTGTTATTTTTCAGAGACTAGGTCTCGCTATGTTGCCTGGGGTAGTCTCAAACCTGCAGACTCAAGTGATCCTTGGCCTCAGCCTCCCAAATAGCTGGATTACAGGCACGTACCACAACGCCCGGCTTCCCACTCACTTCTTAATGGACATTTGAGTTGTTTCTTGCTGTTTTTTTGTTTTGTTTTGTTTTTGTTTTTGTTTTTGTTTTTTTTGAGACTAGGTCTGGCTATTTTTGCCCGTGGAACCGCAGGCTCTCGTTGCCCGGGGTACCACAGACTCAAGCCATCCCCAGCCTCAGCTTCCCAGGTAGCTGGGATGACAGGCGCGCACCACCACGCCCAGCTATTATTTTTTTGGAACTAGGTCTCGCTACGGACCCCAGGTGGGACTCGAACCGTGATCCCTAGCCCCGGCCGCTTCATAGTCTGAAGCTTACAAGCACAAGCCACCGTGCCCGGCCCTTGAGTTGTTTCTAATTTGGGACTTTTACAAATAAAGCTGCTATCACATTTATATGTATGTGTTTGTATGAACTATGCTTCTTCTTCTCTTGGGTGAAAACCCCAGAGAGGAAAGGCGAATGATGTGGTAAGTGGATGTTTAACTTTTTGAGAAACTGCCCAGTCAGATTCTAAACCATTTTCTGTACCCTTTCCCACCCCCCACCAGCAGTCCAGGGAAAGCCAGTGGTACTACCTCTTTGCCAGTATCTGATAAAAGCAGTCTTTTAAATCTCAGCTATTCTCTTTGGTGACCAGGAGGCATGTCTTTGTGGCTTTAACTTGTGCTTTACATATTTTCCCTGGCTGCAACCCTAGCTCCTTGCTTCTATTTCACCAAGACCTCATTGATGGCCAGGTGTCGTGGCACGTGCCTGTAATCCAAGCACTGGGAGGCGAGAGGCCAGGGATCACTTGAGTTTGTGGATTCGATACTACACTGGACAACATAGTGAGACCTCGTCTCAAAAAAGCAGCCGAGTATGGTAGTGGGTGCCTGTAATCCCAGCTACCTGGGAGGCTGAGGCTGGGGATCACTTGAGTCTGCAGGATCGGGACTACCCTGGGCAACATAGCTAGCCCTAAAAAAAAAAAAAACAAAAAACCTCACAGATTGTCCAGGTGTTGGACATGGTAGCATCTCATTTTGGGCAACAGATGGCCATCTTGCCTGTCTTGAGTGTGTGGCTGTCCCTTGGAGCTCGTGACATATAGCCTGCCTGCACATTTGCCTGACTCTTTCCTTCCTGTGGCATCAGTGGTTAAAAGGGATGTCTAATGTTAAGGCTGTCAAAACACATTAGCAAATAGCTCCCCTAGAAACCTGCACCCACGTCAGCCCCATCGGAGCAGTCCCTGCTTCTAATTCAAGGCAGAAATCTCCAGAATAAACTTGCAGGGTTTAAGGAAGTCTTTCAAACATGACCCCATGACTTTTGGTCGGAAGCCAGAAATAAGGGCAAATTAGCCACAGGACTTCCTAGGAGTTAGTTGCCTTGG
This sequence comes from Uropsilus gracilis, assembly GCA_004024945.1. Classification (NCBI taxonomy): domain Eukaryota; kingdom Metazoa; phylum Chordata; class Mammalia; order Eulipotyphla; family Talpidae; genus Uropsilus; species Uropsilus gracilis. The sequence continues at coordinate 9,320 of PVHY01031308.1, forward strand.
AAAAATCATTACCATGATGGGGAGGCCAGTCAGGGAGAGTTGAGAGTTGGGGATGGGTGTGGGGGGGAGGGGTGGCTAGGGTCAGGCCTGAGGGAGCCCAGCAATAGTCACTTCTGACCTGTGACCTTGAACCATGCGTTTGACCCTTCTAAGAAGCGGCGTAGGACAAACACACTAACCTCCAGTGTGTGGAATGCTTTCCAAGCCGGACATTCCTTGCAGGTGTGTGATTACATCTGTCTGAGCCTTCTGTCCTCCCAGAGGCACGCACTTGCGCCCTGATGCCTACCCAAGGGCAGGGCACGTGAAGGAGGGAGGAGAAATGACACCCCCCCCAGAGGTGCCAATGTCCTAGTCCCGTGACTAGTGTGAACACGTTCGGTCCTTGGCAGAGAGGAATTAGCACAGCAGATAGAATGTAATTAAGGTGACTGCCAGCTGACCTTAAACTTGGAGAAATTTCCTGACTGACCTGGGTGGGCCCAAAGCAATCAGAATGTGAAAGATGGCTTTGAAGATGGAAGTGGGGTGACAGACTCGGACATGCAGGAAGCTTCTAGAAGCTGGAAAAAGCAAGGAACTGGATTCTTCCCTGAAGCCTGCACAAAGAACTCAGTCCTCTTGATGCTTTGACTTAAGCTCAACAAGACCCTCTTCTGGACTCCTTTTTTTTTTTTTTTTTTTTTGAGACTAGGTCTCGTTATTTTTGCCCGTGGAACTGCAGGTTCTCGTTGCCCAGGGTACCGCAGACTCAAGGCATCCCCAGCCTCAGCTTCCCAGGTAGCTGGGATTACAGGCACGCGCCACCACGCCCAGCTGTTTTTTTGGAACTAGGTCTCGCTACGGGCCCCAGGCGGAACTCGAACCACGATCCCTAGCCCTGGCTACTTCCTAGGCTGAAGCTTACAGACACGAGCCACTGTGCCCAGCCTACTTCTGGACTTCTAATGAAGCTTCTCGCAGACCATTTTGGGCTTCTAACAGAAGCATAAGATGAAAGTGCTGTGGTGTTTCAAGCAGCCTGGTTCGTGGTCATTTGTTAACACAGTCATAGAAAGCAAGACAAGCCGGGCGTGGTGGTACGCACCTATAATCCCAGACTTGGGAGGCTGATGCTAGGAATCACTTGAGTCTGCGGTTCGAGACTACCCTGAGCAACATAATGAGACTTAGTCTCAAAAAATACCCGGGCATGGTGGTACGCGACTGTAATCCCAGCTACCTGGGAGGCTGAGGCTGGGGTTTACTTGAGTCTGTGGTTTCGGAACTACCCCAGGCAACATAGTGAGACCTGGTCTCTCTAAAAAAAAGAAAGAAAAAAAGAAACTTGCTGGGCACAGTGGCGCATGTCTTTAATCACAGCCTATGGAGCAAGGCCAAGGCTAGGAATCGCTTGAGTCTGAGGGTTTGAGACCTGCCTGGGGGTTTGAGGCCTGCCTAGGGCAACACACCTAGTCCCAAAAAATAGCTGGGCATGGTGGTGCACGCCTGTAATCCCAGCTACCTGGGAGACTGAGGCTGGGATCTCTTGAGTCCGTGGTACCCTGAGCAACGTGAGCCTGCAGTTCCCTGGGCAACAAAGCAAGACCTAGTCTCAAAAAAAAAGAAAAAGAAAGAAAGACACCAAGACAGGAGGACTGGCAGGCCCTGTGGGCAGGGATTCTTGGCGGGAATTGGCAGGGGATGGGTCATCCTCTGGTAGCAGTGGTTCTTGGATATTCCGGGTGACACCAAGCTGTGTCCCTATCCCCGTGTGGCCCAGAACAGGAGACAGAGCGGAAACCCCCAGCAACACACCTTGAACACCAGCCTGCGGGCACTCTGGAGGCAGTGGGGAGTCAGGGAGGATTCAGGCAGGGCAGAGAAAGGATAAGAACTTACTTTTAGGGCCGGGCACGGTGGCTCGTGCTTGTAAGCTTCAGCCTATGAAGCAGCAGGGGCTAGGGATCGCGGTTCGAGTCCCGCCTGGGGCCCATAGCGAGACCTAGTTCCAAAAAAATAGTTGGGCGTGGTGGTGCGCGCCTGTAATCCCAGCTACCTGGGAAGCTGAGGCCGGGGATTGCTTGAGTCTGTGGTACCCCGGGCAACGAGAGCCTGAGTTTCCACGGGCAAAAATAGCGAGACCTGGTCTCAAAAAAAAAAAAAAAAAGAACTTACTTTTAGTCGCAGGGAACAGTGAACGAGCAGTGAGCTTAGAGTCAGAGAACTCGCTGAAACCCCAGCAGTGACTACCGCCCTGGGTAACCCGAGGCCTGTTGCCAACTCCTGGATGTGCACCCCCTTTCCTAGAAGGAGCATACTGTTCCAGACCAGTCAGACCCTCTTGGGATCAAAGGGAATATCTGGCCTGGCACACAGAAGGTGGAGATGTATATGAATGAATGAATGAATGAATGAATGAATGAATGAATGAATGAATGAATGAACGAATGGATGAATGAATGAATGACTAATTGTACATTAATTGTGGATCAAGAACTTCATGTGTTTATCTCATTGAATCTTTTTGCCACCTGGTCAATGGCTCCTCTGTGCTCCTAATTTAAGGTCAACAATATCCCCACAGGCCCTATATGATGTGGCCCCCCTCACACCCCCACTCATCCTCACCTCAGTCCTCTCTCTTCTTCCTTCCCAGTTCCAAAATATAAAACATGGTATGCCTCTCCTACCTCAGGGCCTTTGCACAAGCCATTCCACCTATCAGGAACTCAGTCATCCTGCTCTCCACTCTCTAAGCTCCTCCTTTATCTGGTCTTGACAGGTGCCCCTTAGGCACCACGCTTCCCAGCTAAATCAGGTCCTTGTGTCCTTGTACTCAATTTCAAATGATGCAGCCCCACAGACAGTAGGTAAAAAGACATACCTCAGCCGGGCCCGGTGGCTCACACCTGTAAGCTTCAGCCAATGAGGTGGCCAGGGCTGGAGATTGCAGTTCGAGTCCCACTCGGGGCAACACAGTGAGACCTAGTCCCAAAAAATAGTTGGGCGTGGTGGCACGCTCCTGTAATCCCAGCTACCTGGGAAGCTGAGGCTGGGGATTACTTGAGTCTGTGGTACCCCGGGCAACGTGAGCCTGCGGTTCCATGGGCAAAAATAGTGAGACCTAGTCTCCAAAAACAAGACATACCTCGGTGGGTAAGTGCTCGGTCTCTGCCACTAGACCACGGGTGCCAAGAGAGCGGGATGGGACATGTCTGTTAAATGCGCGCCCGCACGTGATCCTAAGTAAATAAACAAATGTTTGCTGAAGGAAAGAACAGCAGAGCCCAAAGGTTGCTATTATCATGACCCACATTTTTGCAAAAGCAGCTACGCGCTCAGAGAAGCTCAGACGCCTGTCCGAGTCCCAAGGTGAGCTGGACATCTCTCCGCAGGAAACTGTGGCTGGGCCCAGGGCCGGTCTTGGTTACCGTGAGTCGGG
>PVHY01031309.1:0-12753 GCA_004024945.1 Uropsilus gracilis
TTGAGACTAGGTCTTGCATTTTTGCCCGTGGAACCGCAGACTCTCGTTGCCCGGGGTACCACGGACTCAAGCAATCCCCAGCCTCAGCTTCCCAGGTAGCTGGGATGACAGGCGCGCGCCACCTCGCCCAGCTGTATTTTTTGGAATTAGGTTTCGCTACGGGCCCCAGGCGGGACTCGAACCACGATCCCTAGCCCCGGCCGCTTCATAGGCTGAAGCTTACAAGCACGAACCACCGTGCCCGGCCTTGACCTCAGATTTCTCAGAAGAGACACACGAAGCAAGGAGAGAATGGGGCTACATCTTCAAAACACTCCAAGACAAAAACCAAGACAAAACCAACCAATAATACTCTATCCAGCTGGGCATGGTGGTGCATGCCTGTAAGTGGCAGCCTAGGAAGCTGTGGCTGGGCCAGGGATTGCGGATCAAGTCCTGCTGGGGGCATGTGGTGAGACCTAGTTCCAAAAAAATATAGCTGGGCATGGTGGTACACGCCTGTAATCCCAGCTACCTGGGAAGCTGAGGTTGGGGATTACTTGAGTCTGTGGTACACCGGGCAACATGAGCCTGTGGTTCCATGGGCAAAAATAGCGAGAACTACTCTCAAAAAAAGAGAATACCTTACCCAGCAAAATTGTCCTTCCTTTATGAAGGAAAAATTAGAACCTTCTCAGAAAAACAAAGCTTCCAGAAATTTGCTACCACCAAACCTCCACTCCAAGAACTCCTGCAAGAAGCCCTAAAATCAAAACCTGCAGAAGCATAAAAAGAATGAATAATAAAAAGAAAAGAAGAAACTAAAACAGAACCCCAAATGACCACCAGGAACCCATTGTTAGAACCTCAAACATCAATAATTACTCTAAATGTCAATGGGCAGCCAGGCATGGTGGCACATGCCTGTAGGTGGCAGCCTAGGTAGCCACAGCTGGGGGCAGGGATCACAGTTCCAGTCCTGCCGGGGGCACATAGAGAGACCTAGTCCCCAAAAAAAATAGCTGGGCTTGGTGGCATGTGCCTGTAATCCCAGCTACCTAGGAAGCTGAGGCTAGGGATTGCTTGAGTCTGTGGTACCCTGGGCAATGTGAGCCTGTGGTTCCACAGGCAAAAATAGTGAGACCTAGTCTCAAAAAAAAAATGTCAATGGGCTAAACTCATCAATCAAAAGTCACAGAATTGCAGACTGGATTAAAAGACAGAACCTAACATTCTGGTGCCTCCAAGAAACACATCTGATCTAAAAAGACAAGCATAGATTGAAGGCAAAAGGATGGAAACAATTCTACAAGCAAATGCCCCCCCCCCCCAAGAAAAGGCAGAGATAGCCATTTTTATAGCAGACAAAGCAGAATTTCAAAATTTAAAAAAGTAACAAAGGATAAAGAAGGTCACTACATAATGGTTCAAGGGTCAACCCACCAAAAAGACATAACTATTACCAACATATACTCACCAAATGAGGGTACACCAAGATTCATAAGACAACTTCTAAGAGAACTGAAAACAAATATAGAGGAAAACACATATGTAGTAGGAGACTTCAACACCCCACTCTCAACAAAGGACAGATCAAAAAAACAAAAGCTACACAAGGACACAAAAGCCTTAAAAGAAGACCTAGACAATATGGACCTAATAGATATCTACAGGACGCTACACCCACAAGGAAAAGAATACACCTTCTCAAATGCACATGAATCATTCTCTAAAATTGACCACATACTAGGCCACAAGGCAAACATGAATAAATACACAAAGATTAAAATAATACCACCTTTTTTTTCAGACCAAAAGGGTATTAAACTAGAAATCAACAATGAAAAGAAAGCAAGAAGAACATCAAACACCTGGAAACTGACAACATGCTACTAAATGAAGAATGGGTAATTGAAGAAATTAAAACTTACTTTGAAACAAATGACAAAGAAGACACAACATTCCAAAATGTCTGGGATGCAGCAAGAGCATATCTAAGAGGAAGGTTCATAGCAATACAGGACCATATCAAAAACCAAGAAAATAACCAAAAAAGCAACCTAATCTACCAACTCAAAAAATTAGAAAAAGAGCAACAAAAAAACTCAAAACCCAGCAGAAAACAAGAAATAAGAAAAATAAAAGAAGAAATAAATAACCTAGAAGCCAAAAAAACTATCCAATCAGCAAAACCAAAAGCTTGTTCTTTGAAAAAATAAATAAAAGTGATAAGCCCCTTGCAAAGCTCACAAAGGAAAGAAGAGAGAAAATTCAAATAAACAGAATCACAAATGAAAGAGGAGAAATCACAACAGATACAAAAGCAATCCAAAGGATAATAAGAGATTACTATGAACAACTATAAGGAAATAAATACAACAACCTGGATGAGATGGATAGATTCTTAGAAAGATACAACTCTCCAAAATTGAACAAGGAAGATATAGAGAACTTAAATAAACCAATCACAAGCCATGAAATTGAAGCAGTCATAAAAACTCTGCCTAAAAACAAGAGCCCAGGACCAGACGGCTTTACAAATGAATTCTACCAGACATTCAAAGATGAAATAATGCCTGCACTACTAAAGCTTTTCCAAAAAATTGAGAAAGAAGGAAAACTGCCAAACACATTCTATGAAGAAAAATCATACCCATACCAAAAACAAATAAGGATAGCTCCAAGAAAGAAAACTATAGACTAATTTCCCTAATGAACACGGATGCAAAAATTAAAAAAAAAAATCCTTGCAAATCAAATCCAATGATGCATAAAAAGCACCATAACCAAGAGGGATTTTTCCCAGGGGCACAAGGATGGTTCAACATCCGGAAATCAATGAACACAATACACCGCGTCAATAAAGAGAAAAACAAAACCACATGATCATATCAATAGATGCAGAGAAAGCATTCGACAAAGTCCAGCATCCATTCATGATAAAAGCCCTTGAAAAATTAGGGATTATAGGAATTTACCTCAACATAATAAAAGCCATCTATGACAAACCTATGGCAAACATCATCCTAAATAGGGAAAAACTGAAATCATTTCAGTTAAGATCTGGAACCAGGCAAGGATGCCCATTCTCCCCACTACTCTTTAACATTGTACTGGAAGTTCTAGCTAGGACAATAAGGCAAGAGAAAGACAGAAAAGGGATACAAATAGGTAAAGAGGAACTGAAGTTATCATTATATGCTGATGACATGATTCTCTATATAGATAACCCCAAAAAATCCACAGAAAAATTGTTTGAAATAATAAACCAGTTCAGTAAGGCTGAATATAAAATCAACACATAGAAGTTGGTAGCTTTCCTATACATAAATAGAAGAAGAAGAAATCAGAAAAACTATTCCATTTACCATCGTACCAAAAAAAGAAAATTAAATACCTGGGAAAAATCCTAACAAAATATGTGAAAGAACTATACAAAGAAAATCTGAATGCTGCTAAAAGAGATAGAAGAAGACATTAGGTAATGGAAAGACATTCCCTCTTCATGGATTGGAAGAATTAATATCATCAAAATGGGTATCCTACCAAAGGCAATCAGATTCAATGCAATCCCAATAAAAAGTCCAATGACATTTTTTAAAGAGATAGAACAAAAATTACTGAAAGACCTCGAATATCAAAAAGCCTCCTGACCAGAAAAAAAAGAGAATGGAGGTATTACAATTCCAAACTTCAAACTATACTACAAAGCCATAACAATTAAAACAGCTTGGTACTGGTACAAAAACAGACAACCAGACCAATGGAACAGAATTGAGAGCCTGGAAATAAAACCACACATACATAGTCAACTAATCTTTGACAAAGAAGGGGAAAACTAACATTGGAATAAAGATGACCTCTTCAATAAATGGTGCTGGGAAAATTGGACTAAGACATACAAAAAAATGAACCACAACTCCCTCACATCATGTACAAAAATCAACTCAAAATGGATAAAAAACTTAGACTTGAAACCATAACATACATAGAGGAAAACTTGGGCAAAACCCTCCATGAATTACCATTCAGAAATTCCTTTCTGGAAACATCTATAGATGACAAAAAAAAAAAAAAATGAAGGAAAACATAAACAGATGGGACTACATCAAACTAAAAAGCTCTGTACAGCAAAAGAGACAACAGGAAAAACAAAAAGAAGCCCAATGAATGGGAAAATTTTTCTGCCCTCCACAAGAGTGATAATGGTTTAATAACGAAGATCTACAAGGAACTCACACAACTAAACAAAAGCAAAACAAGAAGCCCAATAAAAAAATGGGGGGGGGAGAACTAAAAAGACACTTCTCCAAAGAGGAAATACAAATGGCCAACAGGCACATGAAAAATTGCTTAACGTCACTAGCAATAAGGGAAATGCAAGTCAAAACCACAATGGGATACCACCTTACACCAGTAAGAATGACACATCCAAAGAACAGCAGCAACAAATGCTGGTGAGGATGTGGAAAAAAAGGAACACTCTGATACTGCTGGTGGGAATGTAAACTGGTCCATCCACTATGGAAAGCTGTGTGGAGGACCCTCAAACTAATGAAAACGGAACTACCATTTGACCCAGCAATTGCTCTCTTGGGACCTCAATGCTTGTACAAAGGGACACCTGTGCTTGGATGTTTACTGCAGCACTATTTATAATTGCAAGGTCATGGAAGCAACCTAAATGCCCCAAAACAGATGACTGGATGAAAAAAATGTGGTATATATACACAATGGAATATTACTTATCAATTAAAAATGACAAATTTGATGATTTTATGATAACTAGATGTACTTAGAAGAAATCATACTAGCAGAAACAAGTTAAAAAAAAGACAGAAGGTTTCACTAATATATGGGATGTAGGGAAAAAATAAACAAAATCTATGAGGAAAAGTCAAAACAAACTAAGCACCAAACTGAAGCACACAACTTCAGGCAGGAGTGAAGGGGGGGGAATGGTGGGGAGGGTGGGGGGGGCTGAATCCACGGGATTACAATGATGTTAAATTTATATATAAATAAATTTAAAAAAAAGATCTCCCATACATTTCATAAAGGTTCCACTGGAGTTTGCTTCTAGAGGTACTTTTCACTTTAAGCTCTAAGGGCTACTGGTAAAGGTTTTGCCCAGGTTAGATTAATTTCTTGGAAGATTTTTTATTTTCCTACAGTTTTGCCTTTGAGACTTTAAGAAGTTTCACAATTTAGAAATTGAGTTACTTAAATATCCTATACAATTACTCTCTCAGTCTTGAGATACATTAGTCCTATTCAAGTCATCTCCAGTTCCAGAGGCAGCGCTGCAGGTGGGTTCCAAAGCTAAGCCTAATGTACAGAAACAATGACCAGAGGCAAGTTTTTTCTTTTTGGATTCAATTTATTTATTTTTTTATTGATTGCATATATATATATTTATTTACATCATTGTCTACCCTGAAGTTCTCCCATCACCTTATCACCCATGAACCATCTTAATCTCTTGTTTCCTTCCCTCCCCCAATTTTACTCTCCTTCCCCTTTCTTGCTCTATGCTTCAGTTCTGTTGTCAGTTTTTAATTTTTCTTGTCTGTTTGTTTTCCCTACATCCCTCATATAAATCTTAGAGGCATTTTTATGAAAACAAAAGAAAAACAAAATTTACGGATTGAAGTAAACCCTGAGTCCAGTTGGAGCTTCAGAGGAAAGCCAGTAGTTTCTAGATGCCAGGGATCAAAGCATCACAAGATTTTTTTTTTTAATTTAATAATTTTATTTTGTTCTTTGGGTTACAACCTCTCTGTTATATAATTTTCCCCCCTCCCTCCAGTGCTCCCTCCATTCTCTCACACCCCACTCTTTGTTATTTATTAGCTGTGCTGAGTCCATTAGTCTCTTTCCTATGTTAGTGTCTTTTCTTTGGGTGAGGGACTGCGTTGTTGGGTCCGGGTGCACCTTGCTGTTAGATTTTCAGTCTTAAGATTGTGTTGAGTGGCCAGGTTATATTCGTTTGTGATCTGTCCATGTTTTCTTGCTGCAGGCCGTCCTCTCCAATCCAATCCCCTTGCCTTTGCTTTGCTGCTTTTCCTTATGGGTCTGGTGTCAGGCTTTGGGGGTCTTGCCTCCTGCCAGTGTTGGTCAAGAAATTTCTCTGAGTTCAGGCTTTAAGACTAGGTCTTGCTATATTTGCCCGTGGAACCGCAGGCTCTCGTTGCCCAGGGTACTACAGACTCAGGCAATTCCCAGCCTCAGCTTCCCAGGTAGCCGGGATTACAGGCGCACGCCACCACGCCCAGCTATTGTTTGGAACTAGGTCTCGCTACGGGCCCCAGGCGGAACTCGAACCGCGATCCCTAGCCCCGGCCGCTTCATAGGCTGAAGCTTACAGGCACCAGCCACTGTGCCCGGCCCATGAGTTCAGGCTTCTGCGAGTGGCCTTTGAAGGTTATCTCCTCTGCTTCCTTTTGCAGTTTTGGTGTGGGGCCCATTATCCCCTCTTTGGTCATCCTCTCCTCTCCCTTAATAAGGGGAGGGTGTGTTGCTCTCCTTGAATATATCTCCACGTTGAAATTCCGGGTTTTGGCCCAGACAGTGTAGAAGTGCGCCTGGTGACATCGTGAAGATTTTTTTGATCACAAGATAAAAGTGATTTCCCCATTTGCAGTTTGATATCATCAGGTATCTAGGAAAGCAAAACTAGTTGTGTTTAGGTGTGGCCTTTGTTATGATTCCTCTTAAGTTGATGTCAAGTTCTTCATTTCCAGCTTGCATGGTTTCAGAAAAGACAGTTTTGGTTTTCAATTAAGCTCAGCCAAAAAAGTGGAGAGGAAAATTGGTAATGTTGGTTTAGAAAGTCACAAAAAGCCAGGTATGGTGGCATGTGCCTTTAAGTACAGCCTGAAGCATGGCTGAGACCAGGAATCATTTGAGTCCTAGGGTCGGAGACTTGCATAGGGCAACATAGTGAGATCTAGTCTCAAAAAATAGCTGGGCATGGTGGCGCATGCCTGTAATCCCAGCTACCTGGGAGGCTGAGGCTGGGATCGCTTGAGACCACGGTACCCTGGGGAACATGAGTCTGAGGTTCCCAGGGCAACATAATGAGACCTAGTCTACAAAAAAATTAATTAATTAATTAAAAATGAAAATAAATAAATGAATAAATAAATAAGAAAGTCACAAAAAGGTATTAGAGGCCAGGCATGGTGGCATGTGCCTGTAAGCAGCAGCCTAGGGAGCTGCGACGGGGACTGGGGATATCAGTTCGAGTCCCATCTGGGGCAACATAGCGAGATCTAGTTCCAAAAAAATAGCTGGGCGTGGTGGCACGCACCTGTAATCCCAGCTACCTGGGAAGCTGAGGCTGGGGATTGCTTGAGTCCATGGTACTCTGGGCAATATGAGCCTGCAGTTCCATGGGTAAAAATAGAGAGACTTAGTCTCGAAAAAAAAAAAAAAGAGGTCGGCATGGTGGCGCATGCCTGTAGGTGGCAGCCTAGGAAGCCACGGCGGGGGCCAGAGATTGCAGTTTGAGTCCCACTGGGAGCACGTAGCAAGACCTAGTCCCAAAAAATTAGCTGGGCATGGTGGTTTGCGCCTGTAATCCCAGCTACCTGGGAAGCTGAGGCTAGGGATTGCTTCAATCTGTGGTACCCTGGGCAACATGAGCCTGCGGTTCCACGAGCAAAAATAGCAAGACCTAGTCTCAAAAAAAAAAAAAGGTATTAGAAAAATTTGGGATTTTCAATTTATAAATAAAAAGTAAAAGCCTCAGAAATGATTTAGAAGACTAGAATCTGATGTCCACAAAATGATGTATTACTGAAATGTATTTTTCTACCTTTACTCCAATTATGTTAGTGACAGTAAAAAAACAAAACAAAACAAAACAACTTATTTGTAAATTAAGTCTGGTTCCACTAAATCTGACCTTTTCTTCCTGACATAAGCACATTAAGAACTGACCATAGCTGTGTGGACTTAAATTCTGTCTTTCTGGGACTTTTCACAAGGAATCTCAGATTTATCTCATAAGGCTCATGCCATGGTCTTAGGGACCAAGCCAAGATCTCACCGTCAGATACTACCTGTGATTTCCTGTATATTTGGGTAAATTTCTTTCTTCTTAAGTTCTCCCCAAATACCTTGGGACTTTTGGGTCTATCCAAAGGTGACTTTTGTTTTCCTCTAATAGGCCACCTGGAGCCTGTAAACAAGGTATGTAGGTAGGTTTCTTTTTTTCAGCTCAGTCTAATTCCTGAAAGTGATCTTTCTTAAATATGACATTTCAATCAAATGTTTAGCAGTACAACCATGCTTTTAAACATATTATGAAAAAAAGAGAGCTTGATTTTATTTATGCAAAAACATTGCCATCATAAAGAATATGTACTAAAAGCTTTTCATATTTTATTTTGCTTTATTTTTTTAAGAGACTAGATCTTACTATATTTCCTGGGGTAGTTCTGAACCCATGGACACTTTCAAGTGATCCCTAGTCTCAGTCTCCCAAGGCTGGGATTACAGGTGTGTGCCACTGATAGGGTGTGCCCCCCCCCTCCTGTTTAAGACTGCAGATTTCAAGGACAGGTAATGTTAAAATGGGGGAATGACCTTAGCTGGAATTTCCCTTCAGGGGGATGCAGGGGGAAGAAAGAAGTGAAATAGTCAAGGTGAAACAGATTTCCTAGAAGGCGGGAAATCAGGGTATATAAAGGGTGTGCAAACAAAGAGAAGGAGGCGATTCGATTCAGGATTCAGGATTCGATTTGATTGGATTCAGATTTGAATATGGAGACTGGATAGAGAGAGAGATTGAATGGAGGAGAGATGGGAATCGGCCATCTTGTAAAGATGTGAGCCATGTGAGCTTGGCCATGTGGCCACCGAGGGCCTGCAACCCTTGGCTGACCCAGACTGGCAGCATGCAGTTAAGGAGTTTGCAGATTTGAACTCCGTGTTGGAGTTTGTTTTGCTGAGTTTGATTTGTGTCTGAAGAGGCCGTGCAAAAGTTAGGCCTGAGAAGAAAGTGAACTTTGCTGGTTTGGCACCATGGAGTTCCTGTACCTGAAGGTGACAAGGAGAAGACAGCATGGAAGACAACGAGGAGCATTCAAAGGAATATATCTTCAAGCGTCTGGAGATGGACTCTATCTGGACATTGTTGAGATGATCAGGACTGAGAGACTGAGGATATTTGGGGCAATCTGGGAAAGGACTTTGGACAATACTGAGAAAAGTTTTGGACAGTGTTAAAGTATTCTGAGTCTTACATGTTTCTTTTGTAGTTAATAGGATAATTAGAAATCTCTTTGTTAGAAATAAATTAGTCTGCACTGCACTGATAGTCTTGCATTGGCTTGGTATTTTGGTTGAGAAGGCTGGGGATGGTGGTAAGAACCCACAAGTGGAAAGTTTAAACTGTTTTAAAGTTTTTCTTTCTGCAGTTCTTGGAGCTGAAAGCAGAGAGCAGCTGGCTGGCTTTTGCATATCAATGGTAAAGGTGATCAGTAAAAATGCTAATGAAGAGTGTGTAGCTTGCTTTGTAGAGAAAAGCAGGCAGATAAGTGTATCCAGTTAAGGGTAAAGGTAATTGCAAAGGAACTGCTTGTAGCCTGCTTCTGAGAGAGAAGCAAGTAGATAGCTGTATCCAGTTAAATAAAGACAAAAAGTCTCTTTTTACCCTGTTTCACCACCATGCCCAGCAGTTTTTCATATTTTAAAGATTGAGAGAAAAAGCAAACATTTCAGTTCTACTTACAAAAAGACACCATTTATTACTGCTGCAGATCATAGTCACCTGAAGAAAAAAGAACAACTTTTTAAATCTTGAAAAAGGGAAAACATAACAGAACCAGTAATATTTTAATCAAAGCCATTAGAAATTATTTTAGCCCTTTATCATTTACTTATTACTTGCTAGTAATTATTATGAGTTCAATTTTCCATACATGCTACAATTTTTTTTTTTTTTTTTGCGACTAGGTCTCGCTATTTTTGCCCATGGAACCGCAGGTTCATGTTGCCCGGGGTACCACGGACTCAAGCAATCCCCAGCCTCAGCTTCCCAGGTAGCTGGGATTACAGGTGCGCGCCACCACACCCAGCTATTTTTTGGGACTAGGTCTCGCTTTGTTGCCCCTAGTGGGACTCTAACCGCGATCCCTAGCCCCAGCTGCTTTATAGGCTGAAGCTTACAGGCACGATAAGTCATTTTGTTAAACTCCTTTTCCTGTAAATTTTTATGTATACAAAGCATTAGAATAAGTAATAACTTCTATAAATGGCAATTTTTTTTGAGACTACGTCTCACTATTTTTGCCCGTGGAACCGCAAGCTCACGTTGCTTGGGATACCACGGACTCAAGCAATCCCAAGCTTCAGCTTCCCAGGTAGTTGGGATTACAGGCACACGCCACCATGCCCAGCTATATTTTGGGGACTAGGTCTTGCTATATTGCCCCAGACAGGACTCGAACTGTGATCCCAGGCGTGACTCCATAGGCTGTCGTTTGCAGCCACCGTGCCCAGCGCTATAAATGGGATAAGTTTAAAAATGACCATCGTTAGCTCTTCCCTTTTGCAGCCATCACCGAAACACCAATGGTCAAAATGAACTTTAATACCTCAGTGACTTCTGAAAGAGAAGCAAGAGCCACAAAAGAGATTAAATGCACCATTCCACATTCACATTCTCTTTTCAAAGAGCTGAGGCAGAAGTGCAATGTTTGATCTATGCCCAGATTGTTCAAGGACACTTTAAGAGTAGCAAATTGGCAAGGTTTTCAGGTTTACAGGAAGAAATGCACCATCTATCTTGAATGAGTGCAGTGGAAGAAGGTGGATAGCACAGCTATCCATGTGGTACCCAGGAGGGTGGGTTTTACTAGGTAAAACTGAATGAAGACCACAAAATGATCCTGGAACACAAAGTCAAATCTCACTAAGTAGGAAAGGAAATGGTCAAATACAAGGAAGAAACAATTGAGAAAATTCAGGAATAAAGTAGTCTTTTGAACAATTTCATTAAAAACTGCTAAAATGAAAAAAAAAAAGACCATAATTAGAGATTTGATGGTAAAGTAATTTTATAGGGAAACTTCTTACATTTTTGTGTCATAAAGTGCTTTGGAATAATAATGAGAATTGACAAGAAAAAGGTGCCAGAACATATAAAATTTTTAGAAAGGTTAATATGACATTAAAACATTCATAGTAATATTTTCATGCAGGCTAAGAAGGTTACACTTTTTTTCTATGTGACAATGTTTTCTGTGAAATTTTAATATGTCAAGTAAGTCCAATTTGTTGAATATCTCCTGGATAGAGAGACAGAATCATGTTTATGGGGTGTATTAGGAATCCTTAAAAAAAAATCCCTCATATACTTTTTAGTTAATTAAAGATTTCATTATTTTAGAATTTTGATTTCAGGAAAGTTTTGTCATAAATATTAAAAGGCTTAAACACATACCGATTTCTATAAAATGACACCCAATTACACTGAGTGACCATTGAAAATTTTAGGAGGGAAACCAGCTGGGCATGGTGGCAAGTGTCTTTAATTGCAGCCTACGAAGCAAGGCTGAGACTAGGAATCGCTTGAGTCTGCAAGTTCGAGAGCCGCCGGGGCAACATAGTGAGACCTATTCTCAAAAAATAGCTGGTATGAGCCTGTAATCCCAGCTACCTGGGAAGCGAGTCTGGGGATCGGTTGAGTACCTGGTACTCTAGGCAAAATAGTGAGACCTGGTCTCAAAAAAAAAAAAAATAAATAAATAAAAAGAGGAAATCCATTTCTCTGGTAAGGCCCAGCTGGTATGCAGTGTTGACAGGATTAGATTTCTGTTCGTTAAGCTTGAGGGTAAGAGAGCACCAGATATTTAGGTAATTTAAATAGTTTGCACTTTATTATTAAAAGTTAGCCACAGCTTAAGAAACCTTGTCCTTTTAGTAGCTAAAAGACAGTAAGATTTGGTTTTGTAACTTACAGGGGAGGAAACGGACAATGCTTCAGTCCATGAGGAAGCCCAGCATCAATAGCTGCACATCATGTTCCTTGATATATATGATGAAAATGGCACTTCACTTCTCTGATCCTCCTCCCTCCAGATCATAACCCAGTAGGATCTAGTTATGAGAAAGCATCAACTATGTTCCATCTACATTCTCCAGTATCCTTGGCCAGTATTCTTCATAGGACAAGTCTGTCATGAAGGAGGAAATGTCTGCTGGTTTGTCATAGCCGAGAGGAGGCTCAGGACCTGTAAAGCTACCTGTAATAAGCTCTTCTGGATGAGACTTTGGAATGGAAAAAGGACATTCGCTGAAAACTAAGAAAATTTAAGCTGTGGACTTTAGATAATAAGGTATCAGTATTGGTTCACTAATTATAACAAATATATTATGCTAATATTGTAAATGTTGATAATAGCAAAAACTGTATGCAGAGGTATGAGAACTACTATCTTCTGATTTTTTTTGGTAAATATAAAACAGTAAAGTGTATTTTAACAGTGTACCAACATTTGCTGTTGCGGGGTATCTGTATATGGTTGTAAGTCCATAGACTCGGGAGTCAGATTGAAAGTGGGTAAAAAGAGACTTTCTGACTTTACTTAACTGGATACAGCTATCTGCCTGCTACTCTCTACAAAGCAGGCTACACACTCTTCATTAGCATTTTCACTGATCACCTTTACCATTGATATGCAAAAGCCAGCCAGCTGCTCTCTGCTTTCAGCTCCAAAAACTGCAGAAAAGAAAAACTTTAAAACACAGTTTAAACTTTCCACT
>PVHY01031310.1:0-12755 GCA_004024945.1 Uropsilus gracilis
CAAAAGAGGAAAGGAAGCACGATAGTCTATGGTGGTACAATATTGCAGGTTAAGTTGGTGATGGATGCCCTAATATATAATAACTGATTGGAGTATTCTAATATTACTTCAATTAAAAAATAAATATATAAAATTTAATAAAAATAGAAGAAATGGAGATCAAATCTCAATGCAAGTACATAAGTTTGAGCAATCATTTGAATGCTTTAAAAGGATCTATATTTGCATAAAGAGTCAAACTTATAACCTGATAAACTATTCCTATATAATTTCTATTTCAAAGTAAATGCAAGAAAAAAAAATGAATTGAAGATTTGGAACTAATTTGTCTTCATAAAGCATTGCTAAATATTTTGCTTATGACTAAAAACTACTATGGGTCAAACTAATTCCATTTTGAATATTTAAAAAATTAAAATATTCTTTAGCATACCCTAATGATTTAATTTTAAAATATCATTTAAAAAATCACCAATTTCTTAATTTTCAGAAAGGACGCTTTGGAAATAAGTTTTTTCAAGTCCTTTGGTTCATCAAACAGAGCCAGATTGATAAAGACATACACACACAAACACACATACACAGCACAAGGGACAGTGTGCTGTGTTCACATTAGCAAACAACAAGTTCAATTTCCTGAACACAACCTTACTTATCCCTGACACTGAGCCATATTTAGTAAGACAGTAAAGCTGGTAAATCTCTGTAACACCTGGGCAGAGTTCCAGTGGGAATACCCACAGGTTTAGTAGACAGGAAAGAAACCTCATTTAACCTCACTACTGTCAACACACAAAGATGCAAAGGAGCAAAAGAAATGTGTTCTGGGATTTCTAAATTGCTACAAAAAATAGTTACTTTTTCTATTATTATTTATAATTTTGCCTATATTTGGGGTATTGTTGCTATTCCCTGAGACTAGATCAACATATGGGAGGTATATTAGTGCTTGTAAACTTCCTAGGAAATTCTTAAGAGTATTCAGTGGCAATTTGTAAATGGATTCCCTTAGTGAAATGAAAATGCTATCATGCCTTGCTCACCATGTGCCTCCTCAGAGACCCAGTACTCAGAAGAAGGTATTCTCTCTATAGTTTAATAAGACTTCTTTACTTTGAGATGGAAAAACTGTGTCATGATATCATGATATAATGATTCTTCTATTTAAATTTAGATAAATTGCTGGTTCTGACATCTCTCTCTGAGATGAAAGAAGAGGTACCATTTTTGCTGAATTAATCACAGACAATGGACATTCTAGTGAAATCAGATCACTTAGTTTTTCTGAATTTTCTGCTGAACATGAGAAGCCCTGGAAAGTAGTTGTAGCTCAAACTGTTAACATGTGATTTAACTTTATTAATTCTAGTTTTCTACCAGGAAGTAGAAAACTGAAAATTGCTAAGGCAAAATTTAACTTCATCTTTACTCTGACTATTATTTTATTATATGCCATTATCAGAGCCACAGAGAATCTTTCAGATATTGAGATAGATGAATGGATAGATGATAGATGATAGATATGATAGATAGATAGAGAGAGAAGATAGATAGATAGATGATAGATAGATAGATAGATAGATAGATAGATAGATAGATAGATAGATAGATAGATAGATAGATAATTATAAACATACAGCTGACTTTCCATTTCTATAAACTATAACTTTAATGCAATATTTAGCTCTTCCCTTCAACTACATATTAATGATATCTCCTTAAGAAACTAATAAGCATTAACCAAGTTCATCTTCTCTCTGGGCCCCAAATAATATCTGTCTTTTTCTCTATTTGGATTATGATGAATTATAGAAGTTACAGCAAATGTGGATATAGAAAATGTAAGTAATTAGCCATAAGGAGAAAGAGTAACTAGAAATTTTGCTTTGTGTGAGTTAAAATATCTTAAGAGTAATCTGGAATTAGAGTTCAGGTCATAACTAGGGGTGAAATGTATCTATGTGAGAGTCTCTGTTCTGGGAATTTATGAATGTGTAATGAGGTTACCCAAGGAGAAAATATAAATGATAAAACAGGCAATAGATGAAAAATAATTTTTGAACAGGCATTGAAATGTAGATATAAGCTAAAGTGAAGGAATATATGCACTCTTAGGTTACAGAAACAATTTATGCCCAAGTAATAGATGAATAGATTGAGATGATGTGGTAGATAGATGATAGATAGATAGATAGATAGATAGATAGATAGATAGATAGATAGATAGATAGATAGATAGATAGATAGATAGATAGATAGATAGATAGATAGATAGATAGATAGATAGATAGATAGATAGATAGATAGATGATAGACAATGAAATATTATTCAGCTATAAAAAAAAGATAAATGTTGACTTTTAAACAGCATGGATAGAACTGGATGGAATGATTATAAGCAAAATAAATCAGAAGGAAACAAAGAAATACCAGATAGCTTCACTCAGGTGTAGAATATGAAGAAATACAACAAATAATCAGATACCAAAAAAAACAAATCCCAGAAATCTGACCATAGACTATAACTGAGTATACCAGAGAGGAAAGGGAAGAGTGAAGAGGAGGATGTGTAGGGGAACAATGAAATGTAGTAGAGGCACCAATGTATGCATGTCTTAGTGTTGGGTGTGATAAAACAAATCTAAAGAGGTATGAACTTATGTCTCTTAATCATATACATTATTGTAAACCAGTATTACCCCAATGAAAAAACAGTACAAAGAAAATAGTCTTAGTTATTTGAAAAAATAAACCTAAAAGTCTGAACTTTTCTAATATCAAAACTTCCAGAATCAGTTATTAACATGAAAAAAATCAATACTCTTCAACTTGTTCAACATGTTCAACATGTTATTAAACCTGGTAATTCACTCCTGGTAATTCAGTCCTGACAGAGTCAGGACTTCTAAGGACAGTAGAAGTGATCATCCTTAGACTCCATATGTACATAGTATGCATTGTATGCATGTTAAGAAGCATGCTCAAACACATGTGAGATATTGTTTTTCTAACTTTATTAAAATAAATTTTCTTCATTATTCTATATTTAAGTTTGAATAAATTATTGTATATTCCATAAAATATATATATATATATATAAAGTACAATGTTAAGGTGAGCAAAATAAATATAGACTTTGAAATCTTTATTCTAGCATCTTAGTCTGGTTCTATCACCTAATAAGAAATACGATAATATAGCTTTTATTTGATGTTACATGAAACAAAAACAAAATCAAACAGCCCAGTGGCAATCTGTGTCTCCGATTCTGTTGAGTAATCATGGATTTGCCTTTTTGAGATTACTGAGATAATAAGGCAGTGCATGGCAGGGTCTTGCCTACAGTAAGTTATCAAAGATATTAGCTATTCTAAATTTACAATTAATACCTATTATACTTGTTGATAAAGTCTTACACAGACACTGAAATGTACAAGTAATTCATTTAATCAGACTCAGCATTCAAGAGAAATTCTGATGACCAATAAGTAGTATTAAGGAAAAATGCATAATGTATAAATGTAAAAACTCATATGCAGATTAGAAATATACACAGAGATGGACATGAAACACATGGGAAGCAAAAAAACATCATTTAGTAGTGTTTTTTAAACAAAGACCCCTAAATGGGACAATGATTGTCTGGGGGTCTTATGAAAATATATATATAATTCTATACTATGCTAAGTACATATTTTTGGTTTTGCTTTTTTTTTTTTTCATGGAAGTTCATTATTTGCACTAGAGCTACACACTAAGCCACTGACTAGATAAATTAAGTTAGAGTAGCTCCAGAACTTTGGCATCATTCAAAACAAACAAACAAAAAATAGAATAGCTGAAGTGAGATGAGAAAAAGCTAGAAAAGGAAAAAAATATTTCTTTCAAAATAAACTATACTTTTATCTGCTCAGCTGTTTATTTGCTTGTCTGAAAAGAGAAAGTTATTTGAGAGCTCAAATATAAATTGTAAGCTTTCCAGGTTTGGAGGGTGGGGGGTCAAACCACTATAACTTTGTGGAACAGTTTGAAGTCCTCCAGAATCTGATACTTCTTAGAAAATCATAGTCAGTGAGTTGTTTTTTATCACTGTTGGACAAAATGTCTTGTGATGTTTTAGACTCTGGTGATTGTTGCCAGGGGGTGACTGGTAGTGTCACTGGGTGGGCAGGCTCGGGAGGCAGGTTATACAATATTATTTCTTATATTTTAAACTTTTTAAAAATGTTGTCCATACTATTTCACTGATACAAGTGTGAAGTTGAATTCACTGCAGAGACAAACAAGGAAGGATCTTTTCCATCAAGAGCACACACCTACAATGAGCTATTAAGAAATGATAATTAGATCATTACTATTTGTGTGGGCCTCCTCACAACTCAGCACCTACTGGCTTCAGAAAGATAAAGGACAAGAAGCGTCATCAAGCTACAAAGGGTAATTACTGTAATGTGTTTAGATATGTGACCATGTCATTTTATAGGAAGGACAAATTAATATCTTGCTTTGCGCTGTTAAAAATAGACCCAGCTTTAAGTACACTTTCCAGCTTTGTACTTTTTCTTTCTCACTCCCATACCCAACTTCTTGCCACTCACTCTCTCTCTCTCTTTCACACAATAAAATAATCCAAGTAGCAGCAAGAAACAGGCAAATTCTAAGGGGAAATTGTTAACGGAATAAAATGTCTTGTTTCAGACATCCTCTTTTTACCAGAAACCTCATATACTCCAGGTAAAATGTGTTAAATTACTCCTGATACGTTTCCAGTATTTAATAATAAATAGAGGATCACTGGAATTATCATTTGTGATGATATTGTAGTAGTTTAGAGTCTCTTTGAAGAGTCCATGAAAACCATACTTCTCATGAAAGATTATACTAAGACTGATACCTCCCACTAAGAGATCCAGCCAGAAATCTACAGGCCAGCTCACCTAGAAGGAGAGTTACTAACACATCTCACTTTGAAGTTATCAAACTGGAAACAGTTGGAGGACACGGAAATGCACTCTGTTGGTAGCACTGACCTGAGAACAAGAAAATTCAGATATAGTGAACAAAACTCCTGTTGCCAAGAGGTTTTGCAATCTATTTATGAAAAAGGGCACATAATACACAAGATGAATGTTAAGTGAGTATTTTAGCCAGTGGAAATTATTGCAAATTTTAAAAAGAGAACCATGTGAGTTGGAGAAATAAAGAAACACTTTCTGGAAAAAAAGGCATTTAAATATACTTTAAGTAGCCCAAATTTTGTCTGTGAAAGAATAATGGGAAGTAGGGTAGATCGAATCTTAAAAGTGAAGTTGAAGTACCTCACTTCTCTCTTTTGTTCTATATTTTAAGTGATTACACACACACAGAGATTTTACATTGTTGTTCTCCCACCATCTTGTCACCCAAGAACCATCATCTTAATCTCTTGTGCCCATCCCTCCCCTGATTCAAACCCCCTCCCCCTCTCTTGCTCTGTTCCTCAGTTCTGCTAACAGTTTTAAATAAGACGGAAATAACAAAGAAACAGGTGACCAGTTCCAGATTGAAGAGAAGATAATTTTTTGTCTATGTTTTACTGATCTCAACAACTACAGGAAAAATCCAAATAACAAGAAAAAGCTTCTGCAAATTAGAAAGTAGGGAATGATTCACACTGATTTACAGCTTGGGGGTGGGTTAGCATATCTGTTTTTCTGTTGTATATCTACGTAATTTACCTACCCTTGGGTAGGTAACTTGGAAGATATTTCCAATAAGGAGTATTTCCTATGAAATCCCAGATGCTGGTATTCAATCTGAAGTCAGCAAGTATCTCATCAGAGAACTCCAGATATAGAAACAGGAAGGTTTTCAGGTGAATTGTGCCACTGACCTTCAGGCCTGTGTCACCTATAAAATCAGGAACTGGAAGATGACAGCTAAAATTAAGTTCCTTCTAATCCTAATCCCTTCCTAATGCTATAATTCCAGGAAATCAGATTATCATTTGTAACCAATATATGTAAATTAAAAATAAATCAGATCTGAGTAAGGTTCTATCTACACTGTATTCTTACAAGTAAAACTTGGTTTATACATGGACTTCAAAATATTTTAGTAGTTCACAATCCATTAAAAATAGTCATAGAGATCTAGTCTTCTATGATTACTTATAAATACTAGAGATTCTAACTACTGCATGAGATTATTTTTCTTTAAAATGATCTAAATAAAACCAAATTCTTTACATGTCTTTATAATGTATCTATACTTTCTAAGTATCAAGTGCTTAGATTGGCATGTGTGCTGTTGTGGGTATTGATGTTCTAACCAGTATCTGAGACTATCTATTTTTTGGAGATAAGGTCTTTAGAAAGGTAATTAAGTTAAAATGACACTTTATTTTTAATGTGAGTCTTAATTCAATATGAGTAGTACCTATAAAAGAAGAGAAAAATCTAGACACAGACTCCAGGGATGGATGTGCACAGAGGAAAAGTCATGAGGAAATAGCAAGAAGGTAGTCACCAGCAGGCCAAAGAACGGAACCTCAGACGAAACTAAAACCACCAGTACCTTGTTTCTGAACTTCCAGCTCCAGAATTGTGAAAACTGACATTTAGGCCACCCAGTGGCCATTTGTAATGGTAGCTCTAGCAAACTAATATATGTGCCTGCCTCATCTTCCACATACCTAAAATAGTTAAGAAACTGGTTTTTCCTTATTGAATACATTCGTGACTGCTAACTGGGAACACAGTGCCAGAGTTTCTCTTTATTTTGCCTGTGATTAAGACAGAACATGTATTTATAACTTTGCAATCCTCTCTTCAGATTCAAGTGTCTGAGAAGAACCTTCTCCAAGTGTTCATTAAATTACATGCACACAGCTTTGGCACAGAGGCAGAAAATAGCTTGGATTTCATGTTCACATTTCATTTCTATTTTTATTAGCAATCAATGAAAATAGATGTGTATTCAAGTTCTATTTTTCCTTATTGCTTACATGCAATCTATGTCTTTCTTATCACGCACTGGTTAGTTCAGTCAAATATCTGTTCATTGGATGAGGGAGCTAGTCAAAAATTTTTATTTTAATAATTTTATCTTAAAATATAGTGTGATGAATCCTAATTAATTATCTATAAATAAATAACTATCAGTGGCATGGGTTTCCTACTTTTCATCCTCTAAAGAACTTTTGAAAAGCAGGGAAACATGACTTATAATATCATGGGTGATAACTCAAATAATGACATTGTATCTGATATGCTGTGAATATTTTCTGTCTTATAAATGCAAAAAATAAAATTTCTAACCAGTTTTCTTTGTATTTTTAAACTACTGTTCAAGCGTCACTTTAAGATTTACATGGAGAATGAATATTCTAATGGTTAGGGAAAAAAATGCCAATTTATTTCCAACACCGTTCTGAATAAAGCATGTAAAAAAATCTAAGCTGCTATGCAGTGATAGATATTATGATAATTGACCCAGAAAGGCTGATAAAAGATTACATAAACTAGTTTCTTACAGATGAATAGTTAGTGAAGGTAGGTGATGGCATATCTTACAACACCTTTTTTTTTAATTTAGTAATTATTTTAGGCTTTTTCTATAGAACATTTAAAATGGACTCTAGGACAGTAAAATGGTCAGATTTGTTATGAGAGAAAAACAGACATATGGCTTCCTGTATGCAATTTATAGCTGAAAGCTTTGCCCACAAAGTTTCTACTGCCAGCAAAACCATTAAAGTGGAAATCAATTATGGAGGGTCATGCCCAAAGGAATAGCATAAAACAAAATGAAACCTTGCCAGTTACTGAAAACATTGCCAATATGGATTCTAAAATATGACTAGTTGTATGACAACTTTCCATATTAGCTACTGCTTGCAGCTACAATGCTAAGATTTAAAAAAAAATGGCTTTGGATTTCCGTTTTGATTGCTCCAATAAAATATTACATTTTTTACTGAATACATTTTTCCTCGTTTTCCAAAACCTATTTTGGACTGTGGCTTCACATTCAATGAGAGTGTATGTTATGATTGTTATGTAATAATAAAAATAAAACCAAATTTAAAGTTATAATTTCTGGATAATACCAAGTAAAAGCTTTCAGAGATGGTGTGAGTTAAATGACTAGTATCATCTATCTGAACGGTAAATGGTATAGAGTCTAACTCAGCCTGGAGGCAACAATCAGTAAGGTGAAATACTAGGATCCCATTTATACTGTTTGTAAAATAATTGAAGAAATTTTATACAAGCAATATATACTAAGAGGGAAGCTGTCTTTTAGTACTATATATATATGTGTGTATGTATATGTATGAATAATACGTATACATACATATATATGTGTATGATGCCATTATATACATATATATAAACTCTACTTTGCAGTATCAATATCATAAGGGACATTTCCTTAATTTCAATTACGTTCATGCTATTATTTTTTATCAACATTATATATTCCAAGTCAATTGTAGTATGATATTTTGGGGCTCCCACCTCTGATACCACAAACACTTTTAATATTTTATTATTTCCTCTGTGCATTCCTCCCCTTCATTAGAAATCTATTATGTTAGAGGCACTTGTCAATGCTATTTACTGATACAAATATAGTTACTCTTTCCACTCAGCATTTTAAGGACAGTGTGTTCTTTAAAGCTCATTTGTTGAAAAAGGTTTATTTTCTGGACTCTTAAAGCAAATATTTTGAGCTATTTACCTCCTATTCATCATTACTTTCATAAAAGCCAACTACAATAGCTTCTAATCCTATGTTCAAAATGCATAATGTTTACAATTATAGAAAAAAGGGGGGCAACATAACTGAATACCAGGTGTTTTCCTTAAAGTATTCATTTCTTTCATGACATACTTTAATCACAATTATATTCTATTTCTTTTATTTTTTATTGTTTTGGTATATCAAATATTTAGATAATGGTTAACTAAATATTCACATCATTTTTAAATTTCTGAATATATGAGTAATTTATTGATGAAAAAAGCAAAGCAAGTATATACACAATTAAGGCATGTTTGCTTTGTTTATAGTGATTTATTATCAACTATGCAGGGCAGATATTGCAACACATTTAATATTAAGTAATGAATGCTTAATCTTGAAGACTTTACAAGTAATGAACCCTAAAATAATGGCTTACAATAATTGAAATGAATTCAAAGCACAATGGGATTGGTTTTGATATATAATTTATATACAGAATAAAAGAAAAGAGGAATTTGGCAAACAACTTATTTGTTAATAATTTTCTAAGCTATTTGTTAACCCTTCCTCTATTTCTCCTTCCCTTTCTCCCTCCCTTTTCATAACAAGAGAGAGAACAAGTTTCTACTCTTGCTCTCACTGTACAGAAGCAGCTACTGAGAGATGATAAGCAAACTGCACATCTAAAGCAATAGTTAGAATGGCTTAACCAAGATCCAAAACAGAGAGATTGACTGACAATTACATTCTTAACTACTCTGTGATTAATGTCATTATTCAACTTTTGAGTTAAGAATATTAAAGAAAGTCTATGCTTTTGACATACTGAAAAGGATCTATCAATAAAGAGTGGCATTATAAGAAATTAGGGATCCAGTCACATAGGTGACAAAATATCTATTAACCACTGTTCTGTGGTCTGCTGATAAATGATCCTTCAAAATGTATTAATAATAAAGGGACAGAAGCTGCATGTCACATGTTCACAGAAGCTAAATATACCAACCACTTTTACAATGGTACGGAGCTAATAAATGCTTTGAGGTTTAGAATTGGCAACAAAATTTAAGAGGACAGCCTTCTAAGATATTCACAGAATAATTGAAGGAACAATAATAACAAAATTAAGGACAAGTTCAAAATACTAAGACAATGATTTCATACCTTATTCACAAAAATGGGCAAAGGGGGACATGGCTTTATAATCAGCAAATTACCCAGAGTGTGGATCTAAATAGTAATTTACTTTAATTACAATTTATCAAATAACACTATTTTGTGGTTTGCTTGGGAAGAGAAACAGGGTAGTTAACTGGGTTTTAGCAAATAAACAAATCTTTATTTCACTTTTCTTTATTCTTTGATATATTTTTATAGAAATAAAACATGAACACTTACATTTAAGCTTATTACAAACAACCAAAAAAGAAAAGCATGCTATCTTCTTGTGTAAACATATAATCTAAATCAAATTGTCCATAAAAGTGAAACAAATATGTTCCTATTCATTGGCATATATTTGAGACAGGTGTTTGAAATGTGTAGATACTTAAAATGAAATGGGCATTACTATCTTATTTGCAACTCTCACTGAACATTGAATGAATGATCATACTTTAATGGTGTGACCTCAAAGTTTAAAACATACATGTCTTTAACACAGTAATTCCTCTTCTTTAATGAATTTCTACAAAAATGATTTTTAAAATGATCAATGACTGATATGAAAATATTTTATGTAATGCTTCTACTATCAGTGACTGAAGCCAAAGTGACAGTTAACTATCTTTTGTAGAAACATTTCAAAATTGTTTGAAATTTCAAAATATTTCAAACTTTCCATTCAAAATTCCATTTCAGAATTCACTATTTTAAATAATACATTATCTCTAGGACTAATATAAAAAGATGTCCATAACACATTTTCAATTGAAGAAAACTCGTTTCAAAATAACATGGGCAGCATAAACAAAGTTTTAAGAATATACATTTCTTATATGTTACTTAAAATTATAAACGAGTCCATGAATAAAAAGTCTGGATTTACATATATTAAGTAGCTGTCATCAAAAATGGGAATGAGAAGATAATATGATTGTTTTTCAATATTTTCATTTGTTTATAGATTTATTATTCATCTTAGTCTTTTTTAATGATAACTGAATTGCACTTCTGATATTATTTTTTAAAAGTGAATAAAAATAAAAGCAAAATAAACTTATGTTTCAGGATTATAGAATTTAAAAGATTTTAAAAAGAGAAATCAATCTAAGGCTAGATTGTGTGTGTGTGTGTGTATACATATATGTCATCTGTATTACCTTGTTCATATTTTGGACTTGTGTGTGAACAATGAAAATTACCAGAAACAAAAATTCATAGATATTATCATTGATGGGAAATATTAGAATCCAACAACTGATATTTTTAGCAACCAAGGATGAAAATACTTCAAAGAAGAACAGAACAAAAGCAGTGTAAACCATAGTTTTTGATGATAATGAAAAAAGCAAGATTCTTGTGTACAGTATTGACTGATCAGAATTTCATCCTGCAGAAGACGAGGAGTCATAAAAGAAGCTACAGAAAGAAATGTGGAGTAACCAGAGCTGGGGTAATCAGGGGCCAATCCCAAAGGGATCAGCACACATACAATGTACGAAATGCAAAGCAAATAAATAAATAAATAAACAAAAAAACAAACAAATAAATAAAAGAGACAGAGGAAAGCAAGCAAGCAAGCTGAGGTCCACATAAATGAAATGGCTCACGGAAAGCACATTATTCAGATTTAGGGTCCATAGATGTCAGGTCATATCTACCCCTTCCCTTGGTTAGCCCTTCCCACATCCTACTCCCCTTTTCCCTTCAAAGACAAGGGCATTTGGGACACATTTTAACCTGATTCGTACTCATGAAGAGTCCTACATGTCCACTTAATTAATAGGAGTTGGTTCATTCATTTCAATAGACATTTATGCAAGGATGCAAGGATATAAAATGTATGTATGGTGTATTGAGTGATTATGTAGGTTTAGTCCAGTGTGCATGTGCTTGTGTGTGTGCTAGTGCTGGAAGTGAGGAAGAATGGACCAAAAAAAAAAAAAAAAAAAAGTAAGTATAAGACATATTTTAAAAAGACTCCTCAGTGGTATGGAAGATTAAAGAGAGCTGTGATTCAGATGCACATGTCTGTTCCAGTGTTTAGTCCCTCTTTAACTTGAACTCTTCTTATGAATTTTATATTCTGGCAGGAAATAACCCTGAGAATGTAGGAAATGTAGGACAAGGGACACTTATGTAATTACCTCCCTATGAAACTGTCTGGAAAATACAAAATCATGTATCTGCATAATAATGTAACTGTAGATGCAGAAAGAGTAAAGCTGAAAATTCAAAAATAAAATGGTATTGCCATATATGTGAACTTTTATTTCTGAAATAACCGAAAGTACATTTCAAGTTCATTAAACTCTATTTCAAGTAGATACATTAGTACACAGAAACATATATATATATATAAATCAACATATAAATATATCAACATATAAATATAATCAACATATATAAATCAACATATAAAACCATATTGATTAACACATTCTAACTACAAGCTGCTTAAGAGGAAGGATTTTTCTAAAAGCTTTTATGTTAGTAGATTTAATGCTATAACTTTTATTAATTAGATTATTACATTATATTTCCATATGCCATAGTTAGCACAGCAATCTAATAGAGAATAATGAGAATAGTAGAAGAAGGGGGAAAGCAAAAGATTTCCTTACATTACACATCTTTGCCCATAAAAATAAAATTACTTTTATAAGATAAAATGCGTGTCAGTGAAAACAATTTTAAAATAAAAATAACTAAAATATCCTTCAAGTTTATTTTTTATCTAGAGCAACCTAAAAGTTGAACCATTGTTATCTAAAGATCAGACTTCCCTATGGAAAATAGTATAGAACTTCCTCAAAATATTAAAAATAAGATAAAGACAGACACCAAATGGTTACAACTCGGGG
>PVHY01031311.1:0-12746 GCA_004024945.1 Uropsilus gracilis
GAGGGGGGTTTAGGAGCGCACTGCCACTGGCAAAGTCAGACCCGAGCAATCACAGCCGGAGCGCGATTCCAGCAGGGAGGGGAAAAGGGCAGAGATAGAATTGCGGTAATAATAATAATAATGATAATAATAATAGCATTGCAGGGAAAAGAAATGCATTGACTAAACATCGCGACATGGGAAGATTATATTGCTTCAACATTCGCGCTGCAAAACAAATTGCATGGCAGCATAACTGCAGTACAAATAACAGAAAAGAGCATGAGAGAACGAATGCATGGTGGGGGGGAGCGAGGAGGGGATCTCGCAATCTTAATTGGATCTTGAAGTGTAAACTTGAATGTGCCAGTGAGCAGAATTTGTTTCAAATAATTTAGTCACTTTTCACAACCCCTTTGGTTCGGTTTGCGTGCTTCCTTGCTTTCCTTTCTTCTCTTGCTCTTCCTTTTCATTTTATTATTATTACTTTTATTAATTAATTTATTTTTGCAAAACAGCCAGCTCCCACTGTGGAGAGGATCAGTCAGCCAGAAACATTTCTCTAAAGCTGCCAAACCAGTTCTGACCAGCACTGGGTCTTATCTGGGATTTCTAGTTGGACTAGCTGGCTGAGATGGTGGATGGTTTGTCAAGAACTGATATCAACTAGGGAATCCCCTCATCCCTATAGTTTTCCTTTGAAACAAACACCTCTTCAGAACACACCAGTTTTGAATGAGAAAGGAGTGGATAGGTATTCTGAAAATGGTAAGTCCAAGGCTAGCTGAGCATTTCTGGAATATTCTTAAGACTTAAGGAATGAGTCTCTGGAATAGCAATTCCTCTGTCCCTAATATCACAGACAGAAGAGTCTGGGGGGAGGGGAAGTTGGGTTCCCCAAGCAAAAACACCAGTAGGGTTGACTGTGCTTGCATTCATACAAACCCATTCCCACATCAGAATGTATCAGCACTCTTAACACTGATGTCTCTCAGAGGATGAGCTTTGTTTCAAATAAGACTCCTTATAGTTCCATTGTCTACCCCAGAGTTGGCACTTGGCAGGTATTCAATGAATTTTGGGTGAAGAGTCATAATAAGTTAAAATCCACACTCAACCAATCATGTAATCATTTTTTTATTCAAGGGGCCAATATACATTGGGTGTGGACTATATGCATGATTATAGGCTCGACACTAAACACTAGAGAAATGAGCAGACAGAATAAACACCTGGGTTCGTTGCAGTGTTAGTGTATTAGAACTTGAGCTTCAATTTTGGATGGTGTGTAAAAGGTACCATGTACTATATGAATAACACAACTTCCTTGTCCTTGTAGCCCTATAATCCTTCCTGGAACTATTAAAAACGTAAAAATAAGCATGCTATAGTGAGAAAAGTGTTTTCTTAGAGGGACGTTTGATGGAGATGGCAGATTCAATTAAATGTTGTATTTTTTTTTAAATGGCAAATGTAACCTGTAAAAAAAGTCTAAAATAAATGCACCAAAATGTTCTTCTGCATGTAATGGTAGGTGATTTTGTTTTTCTGTGTATGTATGTTTTTAGACAATAAGCAAGCATTACCCTATAGTCACAAGCATTAAATATTATTTAAAAAGAGCATTGTTCTCACACTTCAAAAGAACTACATTAATGATGAATGATGAACTAGGTAAGGCAAAATTCCCAAATTATTTCACTCTGATTTGGGGAGTAGGTTCTATATAAACCCCAACAACACATAGCTCTCAGATTCAAATGTGCAGGTCAGATTATGTTTATATAAATCAAGACTGTAATATATGAAGAGACAGAGCTGCTTTGCAAGCTATCCTGATATAGACATTGTTCCTACCTTGCACATCCTTAAGAAACAAATCATTCTGTTTGCTCCAAGAGACTTACCTTCATGAGTACAGGTTTCTTTAATCTTAAATTTTATCTTAAATGAGCTTATAAGAATATATTCCTATGGTGATTGAGGAGAGGTAATAAGAAGCAAAACTTCTGATAATTACAAGATAGATTGTGTTGGGTATATTTAATGAAAGTTCATAATTTCAAGTAGCACAGTGATCAGCCTCCTTTCTGCTTTTAAATGACGGTAACCCAAAAAATTTCTGTATTAGTCTTCCCTCTTATTACCTCCCTATATACAGCACAGTTGTATACAACTAGTTGACATTCCCTGAGATAGCACGTTTCATCGGGTCGTAAGCCTTTGTGTTCATTCTGCCCACATCCTGGGAAATTGTTCCTTTGAAAGTGTATTGTGACCTCAACTTACCCTGAAGACCAGCTCAGATGCCATCTCTTTTGTGAAAACTTCCTTACCCAGTCACACTGCTCAAGCACAGGCAGCCTCTTTCTCTATTTTGTCCTAACACCAGTCCTCCTACTAGAACGAGGTCTTTGAGAGGGGATAAAAAGACTGAGTAAAGCCTCCCAGGTTCCTAGCAGAGGGGAATAAAAAGTTTATAGAACAAATGCATTTTTAAAAAGATGCAGAGAGTATGATCAACAAACCTCATACAGACTTTTTCTGAAAATCTGTCCATCTTTTCAGAGTTGGGTGAATCCCAACTCTTATCTTTCCTATTCTCAGTGATCCATACTGGGACAGAATACTGATACCACACCTTGCAGGGTGGACACATTCATACATATATACTAACTACCATTGTAGTTAAACAAATTCACTACTCAAGTCATAATAAATAATTCTCATAAGGTGGCATAAGCCTGTTGTCCAAGAACCCAGAAATAAGAAAGAGCAATGATATGTATAATGAGAGCATAAGCAGACTTAAATACAGTTTGTATGTAGATACAAGAATGTGATACAAGGGTAGTGACACAGTAGAAAACTGTATTGGATGCCTTACTTTCCTGGTAGGTGGGGCCTAAGAGAAAGATGACCCTCCCCACCCCACCCCAGAGGAGGTGTGCTTAAGAAGAGGAGTCAGAGATAGGAAGAGAGAATGGCAGACTGATAGAACAGGCCCATATGTCCTGGCCAGGAAAACCCCTGAAAGACTGAACTGGTGGTGGCAAGGAGTAATGGTGGAAGAGTGGCCAGCAGACAAGTAGCTGATGTGGAGTTGGATGCCCAGGTCAGGGGTGACCAGGGGCTGCTGACAGGTGTGGTGAATTTGACCAGACACTGCCAAAGGCAGGCCTGATAAAGGAAATGTGTGCTCGGTGCCGCAGCAAGGTGGCGTGGCTGGTACCTGGTGATAGCAGGGATTTGAAAAGCTGATTTTGCATCAGCATTTGTTGGAAAAGTTTGAAGAGCCTTGGAGAAGCAGAGCACCTTGGAATGCTGGCGAGAGATGAAGCAAAAAGAAGACGGAAAAGAAAGGCTGGACTTTGCAGGGTGCTGGACTTTTGTTTGGGACTTTCGGACTAAACGATACTTGGAGTAAAATAACTGGTGACTATGGCTTTAAGGACCTTTTGTTTTCCTTGTAAATAAAACCCTGCTATTTAAATTGTTTTTGTGACTTTAGGAACTGCCAAGTGTGTAGTATGTGTGTGGGTGGTGGAATCTGATAAGAAGCTGGGTGATGGAAGCCGCATCTTAAAAATGCTGCTTTTTCCTATGGCTCGTTGGTTGAGGCTTTTGCCCCATTTTGACCTAATTTCAAATGGACTCCAGAAGAAGAATGACAGATACAAGATTCTCAAATAGACACCTCTGGACAGATTTAGGGCAGCAGAAAGGCACCCAGAGTTCCTGCTTCCTGCAGGATTCAAGTCAGTATCTTGATGCAGTTTCATGGCGAACCTACTCTGTTACTTTTCTTCTCTAGTGAAAACTGAATGAATGTACATCCATGAGCCAGAGACTGAGTTCTGGGCTTTACAAATTCCAGATACTCAAGATGTTGATGATTCATTGATTGGCAAGCAAAGGTAGTTCAGAGGAACACATTTCAGACCTAAAGAGATGGTTAAAGTTCAACCAAGACATTATTGAATCCTCTCTTCAGCAGCCTTGTCAAATGGTCATCCAGACAACTCTTACACAATTGAAATGTCAGAAAGTTTACAACTACTACTTAACTTCTGGACACTATTGAGTGTTAGAAAGGCCTTTATTACACGGAGGCTTTTACACTATAGCTGCCATACAAAGTTTACTATCAAGAATCATTGTCAGGTTAGCCTTTCCGATAGGAGAAAATTTGGAATCTTATTTACTTAGGATTTCATCTGTCTTTTGCCCAGACAGATTTACTTTTTTTTTTTTTTAAACTATCTGTTCCCAAAGGACCTGGTTTTAGTGATATTTGTAAGAGGAACTACACTGCTTCTGAGTTCGGGGTACAGCTAAATGTCCCCCATTCTGTTGAGCCTCCAATACAAGACCGTCAAACCTGGCACATGGCAAGTATTCATGCACTGACTAGGTTTAGAATCCTGTGCTGGCTTTGAAGATATACTGACTGGACTTGAATCTGACTGGCACCATTCAAGTTTTGAAGCTGGTGTTGTTTCTAAAATGGGACATTCAGGTTTGAAAGGTGGGCACCCTGAAAGGGATGCAAACTGGGGAAGCAGAGGAATTGAGACTCAGACCTTCACTTCAGAGACTTGTTCACTGAGACCTTTACTATCTGATCTCAGCTTCAAACTGTTGCGTGCAGGTACCTCAACCTCAGTCCTATAGTCCACCGCTGGCCTGTGCCTGGCATCTTTAACACTGGTGATGATCTTCCATATCACCACCAGTGTTGCCAAGCCTAGCCTTTGTATTGCTGCTGCTGGCCACTGCTGTACTGCCTCAGCTGCACCACCTCCAGCTGCCACCATGAGTGGGGTCCTTGTTTGTCACTTATCAGCAGGTCCTCAGCTCTGGATCTTGTCAAAGAGACAACACTAGGTTGCATAAGCAGATCTTGGTTTGGGCTACTAGACAATGTGGACATTTCTGGGTTAGGAAAGCTGGCCATGTGTGACCTTATAAATTCTTTTCCCAATTTCCTTTTTGTTAATAAATCTCACAGTTTGTTTACTCTGTGCCTGAGCTCTGTCTTGCTATTGCGAGTGCACAGGTATCAAGTTAAGGACCCTTGGATCCTGACATTCCCCAAGTTTGTACAGTTTCGATAATCATTTGACATCTACTCTTCCTCTGAGGCTTACTATACAGACTATGCTTGCTAGGCATCTTGTATACATTATCTCAATACTACACTGAACCCTTCAAGAGGGTATTATTAACCCATGATAGAGTTGAGAACATTGAGACTTATTATAGCAAAGCAGTTTGGATCTGGCAGCCCTGGTAGGCTGTGGTCTGTTTGCATTTCAGTCTACTCTGGAAGCAGTGTGGGGGAAGGATTAAACTGGAGGCAAGACTAAGGAACAAGAGGTGTGTGATGAGGCTGATTGTCCTGTGCCTGCCCCTCCCTTACACCCCTCTTTCTGTAGGCCAAATGTGCTTTGCCTCCCATCCAAGTCATTTTAATGGAGCAGAAAATGTACACATCTGGGGCAGTTTTGCAACTATGTCTCCACTGCATTTTCCTGTTGAGTTTTGCAGAGCCTTGGGTTAATGTCAAGCTCCTTGGGTTTAGCCAGCTGAAGCATGTTCAGTGGCAGCAGGACTTATGTTTCACATTACTGCATGGAATTCTCAATGTACTTTGTAAAACTATTTTAAGAAGACCTGGGTTCTGTGCATTTTTAGAGCAATTGGAGCGTGTCGTTCAACCTCTCTGCTAATGATTGACTAGATTTTTTTCATGATTTTGCATTTTTATTCTATGATATTTAATTTAACTTTTTAAGTCTTTGCCTTCTACTTTTTTTTTATTTGCTCAGAAAAGTAACTTGGGCTGTGAGCTTCAGGCTACTGTCATTTCGGGTTGATTCAAGGAAGGAATGTTGCTATATATTCAGCAAGATCTGGAGATGTTGGATGTGCAGTGGTGAGCAAGGTCCTTAGCTTTATGTGTTCACCCTAAAGCAGAGACATTGACCCTAGTGCATGCATGTGAACTCCTAACCATGTGAACTCTGAGTTTGGTCACAGGAGCTTGGGTAGGAGATGAAGAGGGCATTAGAGAGGGAGAAGTAAGGAAAAAGAGTTAACACTGAACACAGGGTCAAAGACCAGTGACCATTGTTAGAATTAGAGGGAATGCTAGCTTGTTACGAAGGTGAGACCCCAATATGGGCAGTATTAAAATTCAGGCATTGATACCATTAGCTGTGCCTGAAAAACACAGAGGTAGAAGATGGCCTAAACAGGATAAGGGTACTTTTACTTTGTTGCAAATTCCAGGTGTGGACCCAGAAGAGAAAATGTATCACCTAGAGGATGTGTAAAGGGAAAGTGGAGCCTCTGGCTTTTAGAAGGAAAAAAGAGATAAAAAGGAATGGAGCAGAGACTAGAAAGAGAGACTTTTGGGGAGAGGAAAGACAGAAGAATGGCAAGTCTATAAAGAATAGCCTAAGAGACCAGGCTGGGTAGAAGCCCCCTAGAAGAGTGAGCTGGTGGTGGCAAAGAACCATGGTGCCCAGCAGAAGTCGCTGGTGTGAAGAGTGGCAACACAGCAAGGGGGCACAGTGAGCTAGTACCTGGAGATGGCCAGGGATTTGGAAAGCTGATTTGTGCATCAGAATTTATTGAAATCTGAAGAGTCTTGGAGAAGCAGAGCAGCTGGGAATGCTGGAGAGAGAAGCAAAGAGAAGGCACTGGATTGAGACTGGACTTTGCAAAGTGCCTGCCTCTCAGGTTTGGAGGGGCAAAGAGGCACCAAGAGGGACACGTATCTTTGAGACCCTTGGGACTGAAAATGGTGACTGGGGTAAGATAACTGGCCACTTGTGGCTTTAAGGACTCTTTGTTGTCCCTGTTAAATCCCATGTAAATAAAACCCTGTTGTTGAGTTGCATTTTGACTGGCAACTGCTATGAAAGGGTGATAAGAACCTGAGGAAACCTGGGTGGCAGAAGCCACATTTTGAATGTGGTTTGTTGGTTGGAGGCTTCTGCCCCTTTTGACCTCACTTCATTTATACAAGTGACATGTTGGAGAGCTAAAGAAATTCAAGGTTTCTTTGGATTAAGACTTGGGGGAGGGGGGTGAAACCTGACTTTGCCATATCTTTGCTCTACCTTTAGGCAAGAAAGTTTCTTTCCCTAAGTCACACCTCTGATACAGGGGTAGTGATGAGCTGAAAATTGTATGGGCACCAAAATGCCCTCATGGGCAGGGTCTGAGAGAAAGACTCATGAGAAGAAGCTAGACATGCCAAAGGACACATAAAAACGATGAGAAAAAGGAGATGAGAGTGGCAGACTGATAGAACAGGTAGACTATAGACTGATAGAACTGATAGACTGTGGTCTGCCAGGGGAAGCTCTTTGGAGAGTGAGCTGGGGGTGGAAAGGAGCCATGGTGAGAGAGTGGCCGGCAGAGAAGTAGCTGGTATGGAGTAGAATGCCAGAATGGCAGGCTGGGGGTGACCAGGGGCTGCTGAGGGCAGGCCTGGTGGATGTGGCCAGATGCCTCCGAAGGCAGGCCTAGTAAAGGAAGCACTTGGAGCCACAACAAGGAGGCATATTTGGAAAGCTGATTTGGGGTCAGTATTTTGTTGAAGCAGTTTGCCTTGAAGAAGCAGAGCAGTACAGCTGCTGGAGAAGAAGTGAAGAGAAGATGCTGGAGAAAGACTGGAATTTGCAAAAGTGCCTACATCTCAGATTTGGAGGGGCAAAAGGACACCACCACGGACCTGTGTTTGGGACTTTTGGACTAAATGCTGATTAGGATAAGAAACTGACAACTTGTGACTTTGAGGACTTTTCATTTTCCCTGTTGGATTTCTTTTTTTTTTTTATTATTTATATATAAATTTCACAACATTGTAATTTCAAGGATTTGCCCCTGCCCCACCCTCCCCTCCACCTGTTGGATTTCTTTGTAAATAAAACCATGTTGTTTAAATTGCATTTGTCTGGCAACTGCTATGCGCCGTGGTACAGACCTGAGGGAACCTGACTGCCAGAAGCTGCATTTTAAAAGTGGCCTGTTGATTAAAGTCTTCTGCTCCCTTTTGCACCTGATTTCACCTCTACTACCTGTAAAATAAGGCTACTAATATTGGTGTTGTGAGAACTGGGAAAGCAGGTCTTGGTCTCTGTGTATCAGGATCACCTGGGGACCTAAAACAAAACCCCACCCGAGGTCCCAACCCTCTGATCCTGATTCAGTTGGTCTGAGACTGGAACTTGGGCACACCAGATGTTGTTAATTCCCAGATTATCCTAATGTCAGGCGAAGCTTCACACCTTTGAATTGGAAGAGTTTTAAGTAACATGCCTATCACATAGGCGATGCTTAATATTTTGTAGATAGACAGTGAAAATATATGGGACTTAGAAATGCCTCTGTAATTTATATGAGATAACTTCATCTGAAAAATGATATTTCAGGGTGAAAATAAAGCCACAACCTCAACATGAGCAGTGTTAAAATTTGGGCATTGCTGCCATTAGCTTGAAAACCAGATAAAAGATGGCCTAAACAGGATAAGGATACTTCCTTCTTTCACTTTGTTGCAAATCCAGGGAGGGGAAGAGAAAATGAATCATCAAGAGAGAGTGTGAGGGTAAATTGGAGCCTCTGGTTTTCAGGGAAAAAAAAAAGAAAAGAAAAGGAGATTTAAAAAAAAAAAGGAGCAGAAACTGATAGGCAGAAAGTCTTTTGGAAAGGAGAGACACCAGAATGGCCACCGGTAAAGAGCCCACTGGCCAGGCTGGGTGGAAACCCCTTGGAAGAGTGAGCTGGTACTGAGGCCCTGACCCTAACATGGGCAGTGTTATTTGTTCATAAAATTTAGGCCATTAACTGTGTCTGAAAAACACAGAGACAAAAGATGGCCTAAACGGGATAAGAGTACTTCCTTCTTTTATTTTGTTGCAAATCCCAGGTGGGGAGGAGAAAATGAATCATCCAGAGGGTGTGTGTGGGGAAATTGGACCCTCTGCTTTTCAGGAGGGGAGAAGATGGGGGAAGAGGATATAGAAAGAGAGGAGCAGAGACTGGGAGGGAGAAAGACTTTTAGGGAGAGGAGAGACATGAGAATGACATTTAGGTAAAGAGTAGCCTGAATGACCAGGCTGAGCAGAAGCCCCTTGGAAGAATGAGTTGGTGATGGCAAGGAGCCATGGTGGCCAGTAGAAAAGTGGAAGGTGTGGAGAGTGTGGCACTACAGTAAGGTGGCATGGAAAGCTGGTACCTGGAGATAGCTAGGGATTTGGAAAGATGATTTTTGCATCAGCATTTATTGAAGAAGTTTGAAGAGCCTTGGAGAAGTGGAGCAGCTCAGAACGCTGGAGAGAGAAGCAAAGAGAAGATGCTGGAGAAAGACTGGACTTTGCAAAGTGACTTCCTCTCAGGTTTGGAGGGGCAGAGGTACCAAGAGGGACATGTATCTTGGTATCTTTGAGATCTTTGGGACTAAAAAATGGTGACTGGGTTAAAATAACTGGCCAGTTGTGGCTTTAAGGACTTTTTTTTTTCCTGATTTTGGAGGCTTCCACCCCTTTTGCACCCAATTTCAGTACCTGGAGATAGCCAGGGATTTGGAAAACTGAATTTTGCATCAGCATTTGTTGAAAAAGTATGAAGAGTCTTGGAGAAGCAGAGCAGCTCGAAATGCCGGAGAGAAAAGCAAAAAGATGTTGGAGAAAGACTGGACTTTGCAGAGTGCCTGCCTCAGGTTTGAACTAACACCATCATGGACATGTGTCTTTGGGACCTTTGCGGCTAAAAATGGTGACTGGGACAACATAAGTGGTTAGTTGTGGCTTTAAGTACTTTTTGTTTTCCTGGCTAATTTTCCAGGTAAATAAACCTGTTGTTCAAATTGCATTTGACTGGTGAGTCTATGTGCAGGTGCTAAGAAACTGAAATAATCTGGGCAGCAGAAGTCGCATTTTAAAAGTGCCACTTCTTTTTTCCTTTGAACTGTTGGTTGGAGGTTTTTGCCCCATTTGACCCGATTTCAAAAAGAAAACAGTACATTGTAGTCTTAGGTGCTGAATCTAAATTCTAGGCTAGTAAGGGGTCTGTCATTACTAAGGGTATGGCCATGACCTAAAAGCTTAATTTCCCCAACACTTACTTTCTTCATAAGAATATTATTACGTACAACTTCATAGGTTGTTTTCAGGATTAAATGACATAATTCATGTAAACTGATAAGTATAGAGTCTGACACCTGATGAGCCCTTAATGAATTATAGTCACTATTTGTTATCACGGTGATTATGATTATTGCAGGAGTTCTTATTTCCATGCTGAGAGTAAGGTGCCCAATAAATGTTTATTGAATTAAATTGCATATAATAAGCTGAACAACACTGAAAATTATCTAACAAGTACCCCATAATGCTTCCATTCAAGTGACTGCCCTTTTAAATCAGAGCCTGTGCCCCCAGGTCACAGTTACCAAAGACACTCTCATGTCAAGTGGCAAAAGCCTCCAAGGTCTTGCCCAAATCTGCAGCAAACAATTGTGAGTTATTGTGTCTGGAACCACTCATTCTTCCAAATTGACTATAATCAATTTATTGATTACTTTCTTATAAGAAACAAAAACAAAAATGTGTATGCATTATATGAAATATGAAAGTGTTTATAGCAATTAGCAGTCTTGTGAAGTGTATTTGACTTGATCCTTAAATCGTGCCAACCACAGTCAAGCTCAACCAACCAGAGCTCATCTATGTTTATGATCTCCTATGGGTCACACACAGGAGTTGGTGACCATGTAGATGATGTGAATTCAGGCATTGTACTTTAGGAGTATACATTTTTACTTAAGCAGCACAAAATAAACAAATTCCTAATGGTTGAAACAAAAGTTGATGAATAGAAAAGATTATAAACATGGGGATAACATTAGAAAATTTCTTTAAAAAAGAAGCAAAAAAGCTGGCCTACCTTGGAAGAATTTAACTTGCTTCAGTTATGCATTTCAATTAAGGGTCTATTAGTTGCAGAAGCTGCCACTGGTTTTCCTTATTAAATGAATTCATTCTGTTATTTTTTAACTGAAATTTAAATTTTCTCAGGAAAATTCTAACTTGTTCCTACCAATCCTCTTCATAGATGAATTCAGGTCCCCATTACATATTTTCACACTCCTTATATTTTTCTTCATGGAGGATATCATGTATATTATACATAGATATGTATATAAATTTTAAATACTTATGTACATTAATAGATATGTATATAAATGCTAAATACTTATGTACATTTAAGTATATATTATACTTACTGTATATATATGTGTGTTTATATATTAATATATGTCTCTTCTATTACTGTCTCTGCCATTAGATTGAAAGCTTCACTAGAGAGGGGATTGTATTTTTTTAATTGTATAAAAAGTGTATATTTATTGAGTAAGTATGTCTTAAACACTCATACTGGAGGAGAGAAAGGCCCACAGAAATGAGGAGGGAATAAGGACCAAGGCCTTAAGTCTGTCTTTTTGAGTCTCACCTTCCAGAAATAGACAGCCTGGTCTATTTCTGGACCCCCATTTGATATGTCTGATTACCAAAATCTGACCCCACAAAAAAAAAAATAAAATAAAAAAATAAAAAAAAATAAAAGACCCTCTTCTAGTTCTTTTCCTTAGTACCATTAGACAGGTTGACATTTTCAAAATGTTTATGTAAATATGAAGACAGAACAAAATGGAAATAATTACAGCAGAAAAAAGTCAAATTGTCAAAACAAGCACACATCCATTAACACCAATGTCAATAATATAGTAGCATCAGAAAACTCACTGACACAGTCTATCAGCCTTCTGGGATGCAAGATGATGATTCCATGACCTTCTATAAGGTAAGATTTCCTTCTTACCCTGCTGTTACCCAAAGTCATCAACTCTCTCTCCCATTCAGTTAGATGATTGCTGCCTTACTTGGGTCTCCTGGTCATTCCAACATTGTTTCGTACCTAAGAGGGTGACCTTTTAAAGACCACATGCTAATTCTGTGGTTACTGCTCTGCTCATCTTAAGCATCCTGTGGCTCATAATGTCTGTTTTTCGTAGGTTCGCAGCATAAGACAAGAGGGCAGATCACATTGTTACTTATGG
Organism: Uropsilus gracilis; assembly: GCA_004024945.1. NCBI lineage: Eukaryota > Metazoa > Chordata > Mammalia > Eulipotyphla > Talpidae > Uropsilus > Uropsilus gracilis. The sequence goes on from PVHY01031311.1 coordinate 12,116, forward strand.
GCATTTGTTTGAAAACTCTGAGTTGCCAGTCTGGGTCAGAGGCAAAAGTTTGCATTAATTTAAGTCATCTCAAACAGAAGCAAACCATAAATACTGTGATTTCCTTAAGATGTCTCCTAACTGTATCATACCCATATACAGGAGCTTCTTAAGCCATAGTCTCCTTATTCCAGAGAACTTGATTTTCTAAAGCTCTCTGAGGTTTCTAAGTTTTCTGACAGATTTCTACAATCTGATATCCTTTGTCAATGTGAAGCCGGGACCCAAAGATGAACCCAGTTCCAAATATGGGCATTGCAGACACCTGCATCTGAAAAACAGAGACTAAAACTAGCCTGAGGCCAGTTCCCCCCTTGGAGAGTAAAGTGGTTACTCTAAAAGTAACCAGGGAGACTGGGGTTATATAATGTAGGGTCCTGAGGTCAAAGTCCAGTGCAGAGGGAAAAGGGAGGTAACACACCAAGGGGGGATGGTCAATAGGAAGCAGGGAGAAGGATAAAAAAGAGGGGAGGTGGAGTGTAGGGACACAATTTTGGAGAGGACCGTGGAGAGTGGAGTGAGAGCGAGAGCCTGGAGATTGGGATCAGGCGCGGAGGTTTGGGGCCTCGGAAGAAGGACCCGGTTGGGTCCT
>PVHY01031312.1:0-12745 GCA_004024945.1 Uropsilus gracilis
GAAGGAAGGAAGGAAGGAAGGAAGGAAGGAAGGAAGGAAGGAAGGAAGGAACGAAGGAATTACAAAGAGCAGAAAATGCAAAGTCCATGCTAGTGAGAGTCACTGTCTTAAAACTGTGACACTGACCAGTTAAAGCAAATGAAAATTTGCCCCAAGTAATGAATCACAAACATATTTCCTCAAAAATCTTTCATATCCATAACAATATTCAGGGAAGAGTTTCTCTCAAAATCATCTCTTACTCTACCAAAGATTTAGAAATAACATGAGAGAAACAAGAACTAGCTGTCTGTCCAATTGGGTGACTATAATTTTGGTGAGTTAAGGAGTATCCTAGCATCTGTCTCATACCTGGCTTGTCCTTGATGAACTGCCAGTAACACTAATTACATTAGTGACTTTTCTGAAACTGAAATAACCTGGTGCCAATATCCAGATTCATTCAGTGAAAGCTGTTATACATATTTATCTTAGTGGGATGTGGCAAAACTGGATCTTATATTCCAACTGAGGCAGACGTGACCTCAGAATACCATGACACGCTTGCCATGAGGCTTCATAATCTCGAAAGTCAAGAAATCTGAGAGATGCATATGTTGCTTAGGGACTGACTTTAACACACTCAGGAAGCTATCTAATATTTTTCTCTTAAAATGTGAGGTCCAAAGGAAAGAGGCTGTGATGGTTAGTTTTCTGTGTCAACTGGGATATGAAGTGCCCAGAAGTCTGGTTAAATATCACTCTGGGGTTGTCTTTAAGGGTACAACTGAATGAGATTAACATCTGAATAGGTGGACCTAGAAGGGTAAAGCATACTGTGCTTTCCCCAATGAGGGTGGGTTTCATCCTATCTGTTGAGAAGCTGAATAGAACAAAGTGGGGAGGGTAAAAAAAAATCAGAAAAAAATCATTCTTCCTGCATCAGTGTTTCAGCTTCTTCAGTTTCCTATGCTCAGACTGGGACTTACCATCATTAGTTTCTCAAGTGGTTCAGTTCTTTGGATTCAAACTAGAATTTATACCATCAGCTCTCCCAAGTCTCCACCTTGTAGACGGCAGATCATGGGATTTCTCTGCTTCCGCAATGAACCATTTCCTTATACTATGTCTCTTATTTCTCTGGAAACTAAAAAGACAGTTCAAGGTTTGTACAATGATTCTAGAAAGTCATCAAAGAACCAACTCTGCCATCATTAGCATTAGACTAGACTGTAGGATGGCTTCACAGTATCCAAGCATCATGATCACTTTCAGAAAGGCAGGAGAAAAAAAAAGCAAAATATATGTTAGTTAAGTCTGTCTCTCTTAGAAACATAATAGCTTTCCCAGAAGTCTCACCCAACAGGCATCTATCTATATCTTATTGGTAGATCATGTCAAATGACCAACCCTAAAAACATGAAGTCCCAGAAGAGGAGGTAGAGGTTCAACTACACACACTGCAACTCTGAACAAATTACTGCTCTGTTCATGAAGAGATAAATGAAAACAGGGAAACAACTAACAGTGCCTATACTGTCTGTACATATGACATGTAAAACTGCACACGAAAGAAGAAATAAAACAGTGAAGTCTTAAAGTTTAACAAAAACATGAAACTCAGAGGATTTCTTTTTATCAAAAGCTATACACTTCAGTATGCTACTAGAATGACATCATTCAAGAAGAGAAAAATTACACTAAGACTGACATCACTTGGTTTTTACGAAACCTACTTGGCAAAGATAGCTGACAAAGTTTATGGCAGTACCTGTACTGGTTATAAGATTACTTTACATACAAAGTAACCTAGGATATAGACAGTTAAAGTTGGAAGAAGTATTTACAACATATCTAACAAAGGACTCAGAGCTGGAATATATTAAGAACTAAAAACCAGGAAGCAAAAAGCAGGCAATTCTCCATAGAAAAAAAAAGTACAAAAATAAAATCATGAACAGGAATTTCACAAAAGATAACATCCAAATAACCATTAAACATATTTTAAAAAGCTGCTCAATTTGTCACAGGAGAATGCAAATTAAAGACACAATGAGATACCATTTTATCTCTACCAAAGTGACTAAAATGAATAATATATCAAGTGTGGCAGGATGTGAAATAACTAGAACTCTCAAATTCTGTTACAGAAGTGTAAACTAATTCAAGTCCTTTAAAAAAACTCTTTGACAGTATCTTCTATAACTAAGATATACATACATCTGTCCCAGCAATTCCACTTTCATATATACCTACAAAAATTTACATGTACCAAATAATGCATATAAACATGATACAAAATTTGGAAAACAACTCAAAGATCGTTTCTTGACATATAATGGAATTGAAAGAACAATTACAATGGATATCAGAAACCATAAGGTGAGAAATAAAAGTATACTGTTTGATACCAATGGTGAAGTAAATTTAAAAATAGGCAAAATTATCCTATATGAGATTACTAATAGGAATGGGGTGATGAAATGTTCTAAACTTTGATCGTGGTGATGGTTATACAGATATTCTAAAAACCATTATATACTTTGCATGGATGAATGCTGTAGTATGTGCATAATGTATTCTTAATAAAGAGTATTTTGTGTGAGTTTTAAAGATGATCTTAGATATCAGGGCCATGGCTATGTCTAAACAGGTATGAGAGGGTATTATGGGCCTAAATAACATTCTTTGCAATTTGGGTGGTATTTTGCAAAATGCTCACTTTGAAAAATTTAAATGATACAGCACTTTTCTGTATAGATATGTACATAAGAAAAGTAATAAAGTTAAAATTTTGTCTTAGAAAATAACCTTTAAAGTGCTGAAAAACAGGTACTTGACTCTTTATATCCACTGTGCCTGAACTCTATGTCATACTTGAGCCTTCCATGTATTTTATAATACTTTGTTTAATCTTGCTTTACAGTTTCCAGACAGCCTGAGGGAGCCACCTATTCTTCCTGACACTTTCTTAGAAATAGGCTTAGATGCTGTTCATCTTATTCTTCACTCCCTTTCTGGACAAGTTTCATATGAAACCTAAGAAATGTTGGTTTAGAAGTATTTACTATTTTTGGAGTACTCAAGGCTTTATAATGTGCAACATTTCACACTAACTTTGAGAGCCAAGTGTTATCTCCATGTCTGTTTTAAATAATTTTTAAAAAATTTTTAAAGAAGAGAACCCTTTTACCTTGAGTTCATTTTAAGTCATTTCCTGTACTTGACTCTGCTAATAATTCCTTTTAATAAATGGTTTTCAAACTGCTGCTAACAATGCACTCAATGGTTGAAACCTAGTTTAGAGTCACAACCAACATATTTTTAAAAGAAACACAATAGATAAGCAAACATAAGAACATATCACACATGGTGTTTTTATTTCAGTTACATATGCATACATGTTGTAATACTTGGTCTACTCTTCACGATGAAATACTGTCTTTTGCCTACCAGTTTCAAATGTTACAGCTTTAACTCTCCCACTTCACAAGATTGGAAGAAACTACTGCTGCTCAAACTTAACAATAATGGCTAGTGATATCTTCTAAGCCTTAAAGGAAGAGCAGTTTGAGAGCAAAAGCAATGTAGTTTTGGCCAAGTTGTGAAATGCAGGCATTCAGAAATACAAGAACAGACTGTACAAATGACTCTTGACGGTCAATGGTAAGCTCATGACTAAATCTGAGATCATCAATAATTCAAAAAGAAGCTCAAAACTTAGTTGCTCTCCAAGCATAAAGTATTACGTATGAATACTGTAAGAAAGAACTGGCAAGGCTGACAATTATTTCAAAGCTGGTGCTTGAGAGAGGAGAGACTAAATAAAAGGAAGCAGCCTGGTTAAAGAGAGTAACTGTTATCAGCAACAGAAGGATTAGGTTAAGCAAGCTGTGTAAGTACCCCAGAGTTCACGGAGGAGAAAAATAATCAATGTCTTCACAATAAACTGTTTTGTTTGGTACATGCAAAAAACTATTTTTCCCCAATGAGAATGGTTCCAAAATCTTGAATGGGGTTGGCTCACAACACATGAGCTGCTGCTAGCCACACTACATTCCCTCTAGTTATTCCACACTACCAGAACTTGTTTTTAAATTTCAAAAAGATTTTAAGGTTACTATTAACCATTAAAGCACTGGTGTGTGGTTGTAATTCAGTCAATCTAACTGTAGAATCTGTGATGAAAACCAGTTGCCATAATAGTGTTCCCAAAGCGACCCTCTGGGGAGTGAAGCTGGCTCCTCACACCAGACAGCTGGAAACTCTTACATAAATGTGCCGTGAGAAACTGCTTGCAGTTCAAGACTCCCAATATAATTCCATACCATAAATGTCTACGGGATAAAGTTATTCTTCCAGGGGCTTCATGGGAGAATACTGTGGGGGTCTGGGGAGGAAGGAAGCACAATCCATTAAGTTATGCTTTTAGATATTCAGACAAAGGCTGTAATTACATCTTAACTTAATGTTCTCCTTTCACTGAAAATGTGCCACTTAACTACCACCCTACTATGGTGAAAGCATTAAAGGGGGATACTGTATTGCTGAAAAGGAGTCCCCAAATTCATAAGTACCAGACTTTGAAATACTTCTTTTAGTTTTTCCAAGTTGTTTACTTTCAGAATAAGTTATAACTTTCTTTCAAATACAAAGACAGTCATATTTCTAATGTATTTACTGAGGTCAAATCCCAGGGCAAACTAAAGTGCTAGAGCAGGTCACATGATCACCAGAGGTAAGAAGCGAACATTAAAAAGTTGTACTTCTATTTCAATCCTATTTCCTATTCCTCCAAATTTTCACTTAAAGATCAGAGTACACAGCAAATCTCTAAATTCTGCTATCAGTGACAGTTGCCTTCCTAGTTCAGTCTCTCAGGACATCCATCCCCCTTCTTCTATAAGATCTGGACCATCCACCCCACCTTCATGTGTCAACTGTCTTTGGCTTCAGCTTTATTTTCCTAATTTTCCCCAAAGACTGCAAACATAACCATGACTTCCAGATTGCTGCAGGCTCCGTTACAATGCTGAAAAACACTGCTCAATCTTTGCAGCTGGCAAGAATGCTCCTAGGAAATGTAGTATTTACTTCTGAGGGATAACTGGAATTTTACTAGAGACACTTCTTTCGATAGGAGTCTGGGAAGGCAGGAAGTAAGAAAGAAAAGAACAGAGTTACTTCAGGATTGTTAGTAAGTTTAAAAAATATACCTTTATTGTTTTTACACAGTTAAAAATATGTAGTACCTGAACTAAAATTTTCATGAAGGATGTAGCAGGTCATTTTTCTATATATCCATGTATTATCTGCAGTCATCTAAAGATCCTTAATTTCAGGGAACTGGAAAACTTTTCCGAGGGGATCCACATCTTTGAACCTACCTCCCTCTAACCAAAGTCAGAATAATTAACTTTCATTCACAGCACTGTAAATTATGGTACCAGTTTTGATAAATCCATCTATCCACACCAATCAATAGTATGTGCTGGTGTCATATGACACAGTTTCAGTTCATACAGAATATTAATAGCAAAAGGGAAGACACATGAATTTAACAGCTATGGCCTGATTTTGTATAAAGAAAAAATTGGGGAGTAGTCATTCAATAACATTTATAAATATCCTAAAAACAAGACTACTACAGACAGAAGTCTACATTATTGTCTTATCTGATAAAAGTCCCTCATTTGCAGTAAGGCACAGCTATTAACCACATCAAGTAGGTAAAGCCATTAACCACAGGAAGCCAAAACCAGCTCTCAAGTCTTCCTTCAAGGGGCCAGGATAATGACTGTAAATTTATACCTACCTATTCAGCTTATTCTAGCTCCTATCAACATCATCTGCCCTGCTTACCTCAGAATTGCTGAACAGGCAAGCAGACAGTTTGGATACAGCAAATGCTTAATAAATGTTTCTACTATTACCAATGCTGCTAATACCTCCATTATTACTATCCTTATGTGAGTACACATGGCCTCTGACCACAGGGTTCCTAAAAGCTATTTTGTATACACTGTAATAACAACATAAAACTAATATTTACTGAGCTCTTATTAACTCCCAGACAATGTGCTAATAAGCACTTTATCTTAAACAATGATATGAGTGAGGTAAGCACAACTATTAGTAACTGCTATTTGCAGATAAGGAAACTGAGGCATGGAAAGATACTTTGCCCATGGTCATACAGTTAGTGGGCAGAGAGCTAAAATGAGAAGGTAAAAAGTTGACTTTGAGAGGCCCCATTCTTACTATCAGTGCTGCAAATCATGTCACATAACATTCTATTTTACCTACCTTCTTCTGTTAACTGAGTCTTTCTCTCAACTTCTAAACTTGGTGACTCACCAACATTATCCAAGTATGACACTGTACAAGACTGAGAACAAGTCCTCTCTGGAGAACCTGAAGTAGGACCTACTGTCTCAGGCAGCAATCATGGACCTTTCTCTCTGTTAAGTGGGATGAACTAAGAACAGTGGTCCACCATGGTCTCATGAAGACGAAGTTCATAGGCAGAAGAATCGGGATCATCAAAATATCTCCAATCACAGTTGGCTGGATAATCCATTTCCTTAACCTTAACTTCTGAGGTTTGGGGTTACTTTGTTTAACTTCTGCTGATATGTTTTCCCCTTCTTCCCCCAACTTCTATTTCATATTAATTCTATCTTTCCCAAGAGATGATAGACAATACCAAAACTGACACTTAAAAGATAAAGGCAAGTTTTGAAAGACAAGAAAAAATAACACAAGCCAACAGTAATAATAGCATTTACATTCAAATTCTATTGCAAGGTAGCAAAAATTCACCAATATTTAAAAGCTATAAAGTTTCATTTAAATGGTTCCTTTCTTTTGATGTATATACATATATATAAAAATATTTTCTATAAATACTACATAAAAGACAATGTGAAAATTATTTTACAGAAATAATCCAAGCTCAAATGTCCCTTTTAAATTATCTAATCACAGAAACTTTGCAGGACTAGAAATAAAAAGTAATTTTAAATTCCCATCTGTGACATTTATCTACACATTTAAATTACTGGGGAAAGTCTACAGAACTTAAATTTTTGGCTATTTAAAATAAAAGACACAAAAACTAGTTTGCAGTCAAAAATGACGTGAGAGCCCACACAGTGCTTAAAATCAAGATTTGCATTAGGTAGAAATCAGAAATTAGAAACTCCATTTTTTTCTTCCTTCATTTGTTTTGGTAATCCCAGCAGTCTGTACCAAGCTCCCATAAGTTTCTTATTGTTGTTTACACACCACATAGATATTATAGTGCATTGTACTCCACACATTTTGATGGATCTGTTGGAAAGTGCTTCTGGCAGATAGTCATCAATCTTTTCAATCCCTAAGAAAATAAAGAAAATTAAGGTGGTTATGATGTGGCTGAACTATTCTTAATTTCCCCACTCTGTACTCACTCTAGTTTACCAATGACCCTATTAAAATATAATAGTCTCTAACAATTCCACTCAGATATATACTTAGACAAACATTTATTCATGTGAACCCAGAAGATGATTATAACAGTACGGTTCACAATAATAACAACAAAAATGCTGGAAAGAACCCAAATATCCATCACAGCCGGGCACGGTGGCTCGTGCTTGTAAGCTTCAGCCTATGAAGCGGCCGGGGCTAGGGATCGCGGTTCAAGTCCCGCTCGGGGCAACACAGCGAGACCTAGTCCCAAAAAATAGCTGGGCGTGGTGGCGCGAGCCTGTAATCCCAGCTACCTGGGAAGCTGAGGCTGGGGATTGCTTGAGTCTGTGGTACCCCGGGCAAAGAGAGCCGGCGGTTCCACAGGCAAAAAAAAATAGCAAGACCTAGTCTCCAAAAAAAAAAAAAAAAAAAACAAAAAACCCAAATATCCATCACAGGAGAATAAATAAATAAGCCTGAGTATGCCTCCAAATGGAACACTTTATATCAATAAAAATAAATCAACTGGAGCTATATATAACAACTCAATCTACAAGTATCAATAGAGAATTGAGCCGCAATTGATTGGCTTAAAGTATCCATTGTTTCTAATATGACAGCTCTTTTCCTATATATCTAAAAGACTGCTATTTATGTACCATCCTTGGAAGAATTGGGGAAAAAAACAACAAAATCATCCTTTTGTGTTCTATGATGAAAAACTCTGGCTGGAAACAACTGATATACATGAGATCTCAGAAACAATGCTTAGAGTAAAAAAGTGACCAAAGGCTACATACAGTATAACAGCATTTTAATGAAACTCAAAAATAGTTTAAAAATTAGACTGCTCAGAAATACACACATAACTTGGTAGAATTATTTTTGAAAAGGAGCCAAGGAAATGACAAACACAGGTTAGTAGCTATTTCTGGAATAGAGGAGGAAAACCAATGAGATGAATCAATTAAAATTAACTAGGTTATTCTAATAAAGTACTAGGTTGGCATTTAGTTTAGTTATTCTTAATAACTTTCTTATCCATCACTAAACAAACAACTTTAAGTCAGTATCAAAATTCAAGCCAGGAACAATTGCAGAAATCTGTAACATGCCACAATTTGGAGTCAGTTTTGCAGCCAGCCAGCAATGAATTTTATTAACTGCTTCATATACTAGCCAACAAATCAGGTTCATAAAAAACTAAAACTTCCCAGGTCCTTTTGCAATAAGAACAACAAATCAAAGGTTTCTATGTTCAGGTCTAGAATAATTCTTAGATATTGATTATGAACGTATGTATCACTCTGCCTGGTACTTAACTAGTATTCCCTCAAAATTCATTTTTTTCCTTAAAATGATATTATGAATTATCACCTTGTCTTTAAAACAACAAAGAGCTTCATGACCTAGTGAGGAAGCAGAGGATGTTGGCTATAATTATACAACCCAACATAGAAGAGCACATCTGCAAGTCTGAGAGGAACAGTAGACACCCTCAAAATGTGTGCTAATATAACAGGTATCAAAACTTCAATCATTTTGAATGCTTACTCTAGTAACTTAAGCATTCAGACAATTCTGACGTAGTGAAATCACCACAAATGAAATCATCACTACCAAAATTCCTTTAGTCCCTTAGTAAGTATGAATTATTTCTATGAATTACACCAGAGTTCACCATAAACTATAGGTTCAACATGAGAGAAACATGACTTTCAAACATTTTACTTAAAGAACTTTGTGAATTCAAAAATTGTTCACAATATGCTATTTAAGAATTAAGACAGTGGAGGGAGATTATCTTTCAGCTGATTTCAAGACAATCGACTTTAGTGGGCAGCGCAAAAAAAAAAAAAGATGATATATAATTTGCTTTGCTCCTTGATTTTTTTTTTTTTTTTTTTTTGGATCTCCTGTGCTAATCAGGTATTTGTTTTAGGATAAAGATCATTCCTTCTCCTAGCCCAGCTTCTCCTACTGTGAATTCTAATCATGTGTATGCAGAACTGTGATCTGTAGCCATGGAAATCTAGGTGATATCACTAATTTGGTATCTTCAGTTTCCTGAAGGAATAGATGAGGCATGGAAAGTAAACACCAGGGTGAGATTCACACAGCTTCAGTCAGCAGCAACACAAGGTAGAAATTATGAACATTTAATAAAAGGCAAACTGCCAGAGCTAAGTACTGGGATCCAAGGTGCTTGTTCCATATAGAAAATATTTATGGTGGATGTTTACCCTCACTAAAGTAGATTTTGTGGCTTAAATAGAAATACGAACATCCTGTCTGAAATTTCAGTTGCCAAAAGACTGTGAAACAGCCCAAGTCATAGTTACCATGAAACATTACAATACATCTATGCAACAAGAACTGATAGCACAGAGCGCAGATTTTTAAAGGAGTATAATCTCAGGAGAACATATGGTTATTCTCCAAATGGAAATCAATCTTTGCAATCAGATGCTTCAGGATTTCAGCTTTAAAATGCTCTTTGATGCTTAAACCAGTGAGACAATGAGCTGCTTAGCTCATTGTATTTTCATATAGAATTTTTATTTTTGTGAAAGCAAAACATTTAATAAATACTTGTTCAGTGCTTAGTCCCTGGCAACTGTTCTAGGCCCTGGGATTAGTGGGGGGCTAAGATTATTCTACTAAGAGAAGACAGACAATAAACATTATGTAAAATATCTAACATGCTAGAAGACTATAAGTGCTACAAAGAAAAATAAAACAGGGAGGGTTGTGTATGATATTGGGGGCAACCAGAAGACTCTGGTTTTAGCTGTAAGTGATCAAGGAAGCACTGGAGGGCACTTAGCATGAGAGCAATCTGGTTCATTCTTTAACTGGGATCACTCTAGGTGTACAGATACCATTCTGAAGAGGTTAAGGATAGAAGCTCAGACAGAGGGAGGAGATAACTGCAATATCCTAGATGACAGGAGTTGGTAGTAAGACCTGGATGGCAACAGGGGAGATGGGCGAAGGGCTCAGATTCCAGCTGTATTTTGAATACAGAACCATTAAGGTATGTTGACAGACGGATATAGACTAGAGCAAAAAGGAAAAAGTCAAAGGTGTTTCCTTATTTTGTGTCTTGTGCTTTCAGAAAGAATATCACATCCAAATCATAGCAGTCCTCCACCTTACCCTTTCCAATCCCTAAGGCAAACACCTAAAGCCTAAGTGTTTCTTCTGGTATTTACATTTTTAAATACTATACTAGTGGTGCTTGGTTTTGTTGCTGTTGTTTGGTTTTATTTTTTCTGTTTCACAGACTGCTGATGTACAGCTCTCTGAAAGCTGAGAATGTATCTTAATTCAGAAGCCCACTGGTCCCACACATATTCTCTTTCCTGTCCTCCCCAAAGCACATGAGGATTTACCTCATGTCTACATTAACTTTTTGCTCAATGCACAGTGTATTATGGGTATCTCCTTCCATAGGTGATCTTCCCGTTTCTTGTATATAGATAAAACAATTCATTCTCCAACAGTAAGCAAATATGAGATAAGCTGAGTCAGAGTTTCCACTTAGCTATTTAAAATTCTGTCAATGGGGGTCGGGTGCGGTGGCCCGCACCTAATTTAAACCTAGGAATCACTTGTCCATGGGTTCGAGACCCATTCAGGGTAACAAAGTGAGACTTAGTCTCAAAAAATAGCTGGGCGTGGTGGCGTGTGCCTGTATCCCAGCTACCTGGGAAGCTGAGGCTGGGGATCACTCGAGTCCATGGTACCCCATGCAATGTGATTCTGCAACATAGCAAGACCTAGTCTCAAAAAGATAAAGTAAAATAAAGTAAAATAAAATAAAATTCTATCAATGAACTGCCAGAGTTTTAATAAAATAATTAACTGGAGATACTTAAAAAATTTAACACTAACCTACAAAAAAACTATTCTTTGATCTGAAATGTGACAATCAAAATATATGTATAAGTACTTAAAAGTTAATTTCTACAATTTCAAATAATATCCATAGTCCTGCAAAAAAAAAAAAATCAGTCCTTCAAAGTTGTCTGCAAAAACTATTCTCATATTATTGAAGTTGAATTCACCCAAATAACTCATTCTAGACCTTTAAAGACTGATCCAGATCTACTCACTTAGGATGTTGGCTGGTAAAGGTAATTCCATACTAGTTCCAAAAAAAATAGCTGGGCGTGGTGGTATGCACCTGTAATCCCAGCTATCTGGAAAGCTGAGGCTGGGACTGCTTGAGTCCATGGTACCCCAGGCAACGTGAGCCTACGGTTGGTTCCATGAGCAAAAATAGTGAGACTAGTCTCAAATAATTAACTAATTAATTAATTAAAAAGTCGGAAGTCAACAGTTTAAAAAGAACATCAAAGAAAGACAATTGTATAGCTTCCAAAATAAACCAAAGATCTTTCAAAATACTAAATATATTTTTTACAATGAAAATCAAATTATGAGGAGGTGAAAATCTTGTTCAAGAAAGCAATGCTGTCCTTAAGACAATCTGCCTATATAAACTTTTATATGCACTACAGTTTTGGTCATGATATAGCTTAACATAATTAGCAGATTTAATCATTAGGGAATGTTCTCTATTATTAAAGTCAACCTTTTTTTCCTAACTAAAACCTTATTGCCTTCAATACCATCACTGGTGATTATTAAAAACTGTAAATGCCTCTAAGTTTCCATATTTGAGTTTCCATAGCATGCATTTAAAATTCTGTATATTTTACAGTTCATATTAGGTTGTCACATTTCAAAATGCTAACATATATGAATAAGGCATAGAGCATGACACACAAATTAGCATTTATCACTTGGAATTGAAATACAAATAAAAAGATAATTTATGAATATGGTAATGATTGTTCTCTGGCACAAAATCTGAAAGTATTTTATGAATTTTAAGTGAGTTTTACATTTTGAGTAAACTTGCAGAGTATTATCTTCAGGTTTTAAAATTAACATCTAGCAAAAGTTACTATTATAGACAAAGTGGGATTTCTGATAATATAGCAAAAGCTAGATTACAAATAACTTTTCTCACACTATGAACAAAAATATAACCCAACAACAGTGTAAACAAGTTTATTTGTAGTACATGTAACTTTAAGAAAATAAATTACCCAGCAATTGCTCTTCTGGGAATCTACCCAAAAGAGACCTCAATGTGGGTACAAAAGGACACCTGTACCCGGATGTTTACTGCAGCACAATTTATAATTGCAAGGTCATGGAAACAACCTAAATGCCCCAAAACAGAGGACTGGATGAAAAAATTGTGGTATATATACACGATGGAATATTACTCATCAATTAA
>PVHY01031313.1:0-12753 GCA_004024945.1 Uropsilus gracilis
GTTTGGGGGCATTTGGTTTGTTTCCAATTCTTTGCAACTGTAAACAGGGCTGCAATGAATATGCGTGTACATGTGTCCTTTTGAATTAATGTCTTCATGTTCTCTGGGTAGATTCCTAGTAGTGGGATTGCTGGGTCGAATGGTAAATCCACTTTCAATTGTTTGAGGGTCCTCCACACTGTCTTCCATAGTGGCTGGACCAGTTTGTACTCCCACCAGCAGTGTAAGAGAGTTCCTTTTTCTCCACATCCGAGCCAACATTTGTTGTTGTCTGTTTTATTTATGTGGGCCATTCTTACTGGTGTAAGATGGTATCTCAGTGTGGTTTTAATTTGCATTTCCCTAATTATTAGTGGAGTGGAGCATTTTTTCATATATCTATTAGCCATCTGTATCTCCTCTTTGGTGAAGTGTCTTTTTAGTTCTTCTCCCCATTTTCTGATTGGGTTTTTTCTTTGTTTTTGTTGAGCTGTAGGAGCTCTCTGTGGATCTTTGTTATCAGACCCTTGTCACTTGTCTGCAGGGCAAAAATTTTCTCCCAGTTGGTTGGGTTTCTTTTTGTTTTGTTTATTGTCTCTTTTGCTGAACAGAAAGTTCTTAGTTTTATATAGTCCCAGCTGTTTATGCTGTCCTTCATTTTTTTGCCGGCCATAGTTGTTTCCCCAAATGGATTTCTGAGATGAAATTCATGAAGGGTTTTGCCCAGGTTTTCTTCTATGATCAGAATTGAATATCCGGAAATAAAACCACACATATACAGTCAATTAATCTTTGACAAAGGGGCAAAAAACATACCCTGGAACAAGGATAGCCTCTTCAGTAAATGATGCTGGCAAAACTGGATCAAAACTTGTAAGAAAATGCACCAGGATAACACCCTCACACCCTGTACAAAAATTAACTCAAAATGGATAAAGGACCTGGAAGTGAGACCTGCAATCTCCCACTTGTTATTAACCCTTTTTCATTCAAATTCCTGCTGATTTAGGCCTTTTAGGCCAACAGGCAGTGTTTTCAGCAAGAACCTTCTGAATTTAATTACATTCCAAAGGGTTCAGTATATATCTTTATGGAACCACCTTATACCTTGATGTTTATAGATGAAATCTCCCTATCTTTTGCATTTCTTGTAGTAGAAAAAGATGTAAGTCCATAGCACCCACAGATCTTAAGTTATGATTTCTCCAAGTTGTTATTAACCGTATTTTTCATTCAAACTCCTGCTGATTTAGGCCTTTCATGCCATAAGGCAGTGTATTCAGGAAGAAAATTCCTTAATTCAATCAGACTCCTAAGATTGCATTATATATCTTTCTGTGACTTCTCTGTACTTTGATGATCATAGAAGACATGTCTGTTATATATTTCATGGGGTAGAAAAGGATATAGTCCATATCACTCACAGATCTTAAGTCATTATATCTCCCACTTGTTATTAACACTTTTTTCATTCAAATTCCTGCTGATTTGGGCCTTTCAGGACCAAGGGGTATGTTTTCAGTGAGAAACCTTCTGAATGCAATCACACTCCAAATGGTGATGTATGTATCTTTATGGAACTTCCCTGTACATTGATATTTATAGATGAAAACTCTTTTTCTTTTCATGGGTAGAAAAGGATATAAGTCCATATCATCCACTATTCTTAAGTCATGATTTCTCGCACTTATTAGTAAACATTTTTTCATTAAATCTCCCGCTGATTTAGCCTTTTCAGGCCAACTGGAATTGTTTTCAGGGAGAAACGTCCTAAATTCAATTAGACTCCAAAGGATACAGTATATTTCATTCTGTGACTTCTCTGTACCTTGATGATAATACATGAAATCTATGCTTTACACTTCATGGGGTAGAAAAGGATTTAAGTCCATAACACCCACAGATATTAAGTCATGATTTCTCCCTCTTTTTATTAACCCTTTTTTCATTCTAATTCCTGCTGATTTAGACCTTTCAGGCCAACAGGCCGTGTTTTCAGTGAGAATCCTCCTGAATATCATGAGATTCTGAGGGTGCAGTATATATATCTTACTGTGACTTCTCTTTACTTTGATGATCATAGATGAAATATGAGTTTTACACTTCATGGGTTAGAAGGGTTATAAATCCATGTCACCCACAGATCCTAAATCATGATATTTTCCAAGTGTTATTAAGCGTTGTCTCATTAAAATTCCTGCTGATTTAGGCCATTCAGGCAACTGGAAGTGTTTTCATCGAGTAATTTCCTGAACTCAATTAGACTCCAAAGGGTGCATTATATACCTTTCAGTGAATTCTCTTTACTTTGATGATCATAGATGAAATCGCTCTATGTTTTATTCTACATGTGGTAGAAAAATATATATGTCCATAGCACCCACAGATCTTAAGTCATGATTTCTCACAGTTGTTATTAACACTTTTTTCATTCAAATCCCTGCTGATTAAGGCCTTTCAGGCCAACAGGCAGTGTTCTCACCAAGAAACCTCTGGAATTCAATCAGACTCTAATGGTGCAGTGTATATCTTTCTGTGACTTCTATGTACTTTGACGATCATAGATGAAATCTCTCTATGTTTTACACTACATGGGGTATAGAGGGATATTAGTCCATATCACCCACAGATAATTCTCATGATCTCCCACTGTTATTAACTGATTTTTTATTAAAATTCCTGCTGATTTAGGCCCTTCAGGGCTCCAGGCAGTGTTTAAAGCGAGAAACCTTCTGAATTCTATCACAATCCAAAGGGTGCAGTACATATCTTTCTGTAACTTCTCTGTACTTTTATGATCATAGATGAATACTCTCTATGTTTTACACTTCATCGCATAGAAAATGATAAACGTCACTATCATCTACAGACCTTAAGTCATGATTTCTCCTACTTGTTATAACCATTTTTTCATTCATATTCCTGCTTATTTAGGATTTTCAGGCTAACAGAAATTGTTTTCATGGAGAATCCTGTTGATTTTAATTATTATCCAAAGGGTGCAATAAATATCTTTCTGTGAGTCTCTTTACTTTGATGATAATACATGAAATCTCTCAAATTATTACACTACATGAGGTAGAAAAGGATATATCCATATAACCCACAGAACTTAAGTCATGATCTCTCCCCCTTGTTAATCACCATTTTTTCATTCAAATTCCTGCTGACTTAGAACTTTCAAGCCAATAGGCATTTTTTATAGCAATAAGGCTCCTGAATTCAATCACACTCCAAAGTGTGCAGTATACATCTTTCTGTGACTTCTCTGTACTTTAATGATCATAAATGAACTCTATGTTTTACATTTCATGAGGTAGAAAAGGATATAAGTCCATATCACCCACAGATCTTAAGTCATGAATTCTCCCACCTGTTATTAACCCATTTTTCATTAAAATTCCTTCTGATTTAGGCCTTCCAGGTAACTAGAGTGTTTTCAGGGAGAAACATCCCAAACTCATTTAGACTCCAAAGGGTGCAATATATACCTTTTAGTGACTTCTCTTCACTTTGATGATCATAGATGAAATCTGTCTATGTTTTACTCTACATGTGGTAGAAAAAGATATATGTCCATAGCACCCACAGATCTTAAGTCATGATTTCTCCCACTTGTTATTAACAATTTTTTCATTAAAATTCCGCTGATATTTTGCTTTCAGGCAAACAGGCCATGTTTTCAGCGAGAAACCACCTGAATTCAATCAGACTCCAAAGGATGCAGTATATATCTTTCTGTGACATCTCTGTACTTTGATGATTGTAGGTGAAATCTCTCTAAGTTATAAAATTCATGGAGTAGAAAAGGATATATATCCATATCAAACACAGATTAAGTCATGATTTATCCCACTTGTTATTAACCCTTAATTCTTTCAATATCCTGCTGATTTAGGCTTTTCAGGTGAAGAGGCTGGGTTTCCAGTGAGAAACCTTCTGAATTCAATCACAATATAAAGGGTGCCTTATGTATCTTTCTGGATCTTCGCTTACCTTGATGTTTATAGATGAAATCTCTCTCTGTTGTACACTTCATGGAGTAGAAAAAGATATAAGTCCATATCAACCACAGATATTAACTCATGATTTCTCCCACAAGCTATTAAACCTTTTTTCATGCAAATTCCTGCTGATTTAGGACTTTCCGGCCAACAGGAAGTGTTTTCAGGGAGAAACCTCCAGAACTCAGATGACAAAGTGTGCAGTATATATCTTTCAGTGACTTCTCTGTACTGTGATGATCATAGGTAAAATCTGTCTGTTTTTACGCTTCATGGAGTAGAAAAGAATATAAGTGCATCCACCTCCAGTTCTTAAGTCTGATTTCTAGCACTTGATATTAACTCTTATTTCATTCAAATTCCTGCATGTGTCGGCCTTTAGGGTGAACTTCCAGAATTTTCAGCCAGAAGGTTCCTGAATCCAAAGACATCAAAGGAGCTGTTTATATGTCTAGCACTTATTACAAACCCTTGTTTTCAGTGAAAATCCTGAGGATTTTGGCCTTTCAGGCGAACTGCCAGCATATTCAGTGAGAACGCTGCTGAAACAAAGCAGGCTCCTAAGGAGAACTTTATATCTTACTGCAACTTGTCTGTCCTTTGATGTTGAGAGAGGAATTCTCTTCATGTTGTGCACTTTAGAGAGGAGAGTAGAAAATGAGTCCATCTCACATCCAGCAGTTAAGTTTCATGATTTCTAGCACTTCTTACTAAACCGAGGTTTCTTTCAAAATCCTGAGACTTTCCGCCTTTCATGTGAAGGGCCGGCGTTTTCAGCCAGAACGCTCCTGAATTCAACAGACTCCAAAGGAGATGTTTATATCTTACTGTAACTTCTCTGTACCTTGATGTATAGAAATGAAATCCCTGTTTGTTGTACCCTTCAAGGAGTAGAAGAGAATACCCGTCCATCTCAACTCTACCTCTTAGGTTTCATGATTTCTAGCACTTATTACAAACCCTTGTTTCCATTCAAACGCCTGAGGTTTTCGGCCTTTTAGGCAAACTGCCAGCATGTTCAGCGTGAACGCTGATAAGAGCAGGCTTCTCAGGAGCAGTTTATATGTTAATGTAACTTCTTTGTGCTTGTTGTTTACGGATCATTTCTTACCATGTTGTACAATTCAAGCAGGGGAACAGAATACCATTTCATCTCTTTTTACTTCTTAAGATTCATGATTTGGAGCACCTATTACAAACCCATATTTTCATTCAATATCCTGCGGATTTCTCCCTTTCTGGTGAGCTGGCAGTGTTTTCCGTGCGAACGCTCCTGAATTCAAACAGACTCCAAAGCAAAAGTTTATATCTCACTGTAACTTCTCTGTACTTTGATGTATACAGATGAAATCCCTCTCTGTTGAACCCTTCAAGGAGAAGAGAATACCAGTCCATCTCACCTCTACCTTCTCAGTGTCATGATTTCTGGCACTTTTTACAAACCCTTGTTTTCATTGAAAAGCCTGAGGATTTCGGCCTATCAGGCAAACTGCCAGCATATTCAGTGAGAACACTGCTGAAACAAAGCAGGCTCCTACGGAGAACTTTATATCTTAGTGCAACTTGTCTGTCCTTTTATGTTGAGAGAGGAATTCTCTTCATGTTTTACACTTTAGGGAGGACAGTAGAAAATGAGTCCATCTCACATCCAGCATTTATGTTTCATGATTTCTAGCACTTCTTACTAAACCGACATTTCTTTCAAAATCCTGAGGCTTTCCGCCTTTCACGCTAACGGCCAGCGTTTTCAGCCAGATCGCTCCTGAATTCAAACAGACTCCAAAGAAGTTTATATATTACTGTAATTTCTCTCTACTTTGTTGTTTGGGGATCAATTCTCTCTATGTTGTACACATCAAGGAGTAGTAGAGAATACCAGTTCAACTCACTTCCACCTCTAAGTTTCATGATGTCTAGCACTTATTAAAAACCATTGTTTTCATTGAAAATTCTGAGGATCTGGCAGCACCTGCTTGTCAAGGAAACGGTCCTGAGATAAAAGGGGAGGACTGCTTTTTGCAACTGAAAGAAGCCTTCCCAGCCAGGTAAGGCTGAATTGAATGGGTTTGAACTGGGGGTGCCTTCTCTACCACAGGGGCTGGGTCAGCTGTCTTGACTGCCAACAGCTTCCACCCCAAAAGCCAAAAGCGCTGGCGCTGCTATGCGGCACTGGCGCAAACTCAGAAATCAAGGATACTCACTACCATAACCACATAGTCAAATTTATCCACAACTATATAGATTTCAACATGCCTAATGCTAGAGCATTAGTCACCCAATATGAAGATCAGATCCGAAAGGAAAACACAGGAAGGAGGAAGACCATAAATACTCAAGCAAGCCCTAAGAAAAATAACTCCCCACCAAAGGATAAACAATCTGAAGAAATCAACTTGGATGACATGGAAGAAATGCTCCATATGTCAGACAAAGAATTCAGAATCAAAGTGATGAAAGCACTCAAAGAATCCAAGGAAGAGGGGGAGAAAAGGGAAAGCAAAAGGGAAGAAGCATTCAACGAATTAAGAGTAGTAGAAAAATATAAGCAAGAATGAAGTCAAATGGGCAACAACATACAGAAAAAGGAAATTGAAACACTAAATAAGAAACTACAGGAGATACAATGCATAAAATGAGAAATAGAAAACTCAAGAATGCAGGGAAGAGCCAGGAAAGCAGATTAGAAGAAATAGAGGAAAGACTCAGTACACTAGAGGATACAGAAGTAGAGAGAACAAAGAAAGAGAAAGAGAGTGTAAAGCAGAATAAGAAAACAAAAGAAAAAAATCAGAGATCTGTCAGACACCCTAAAGAAAACAAATATAAGAATAATTGGAATACCAGTAGGGGAAGAAAAAGACATAGGATCTGAAAGGCTCTTCAATGAAATAATGGAGAAAAATTTCCCAAATCTGAAGAAAGAAATGAAAATAGACATACCTGAAGCAAAAAGGACACCAATCTACTTTAATGAAAGAAGAAACACAGCAAGACACATCATAGTAAAACTTACAAAAGTTAAAGATAAAGAAAAAATTATGAGAATAACAAGAGAGAGGAAACAGATAACCTACAAAGGAAAACCGATCTGACTGACCTCAGATTTCTCAGAGGAGACAATCCAGGCAAGGAGAGAATGGCGTCACATCTTCAAAGCACTCCAAGACAGAAAGTGTCAACCAAGAATACTCTACCCAGCAATGCTGTCCTTCCTTTATGAAGGAAAAACCAGAACCTTCTCAGACAAACAAAGCCTACAGAAATTTGCCATCACCAAACCTCCTCTCCAAGAAATCCTGAAAGAAGCCCTAAGAGCGAAACCTGCAGAAGAATAAAAGCAATGAACAATTAAAAACAAAAAGAAA
Organism: Uropsilus gracilis; assembly: GCA_004024945.1. Taxonomy (NCBI): domain Eukaryota; kingdom Metazoa; phylum Chordata; class Mammalia; order Eulipotyphla; family Talpidae; genus Uropsilus; species Uropsilus gracilis. Next base: position 7,349 of record PVHY01031313.1, read on the forward strand.
GAAAGAAAGAAAGAAAGAAAGAAAGAAAGAAAGAAAGAAAGAAAGAAAGAAAGAAAGAAAGAACAAACCAAAACAGAACATCAAATGACCACCAGGGACCCATTGTTGGACCCTCAAACATCAATAATAACTCTAAATGTCAATGGGCTAAACTCATCAATCAAAAGACATAGAGTTGCAGACTGGATTAAAAGACAGAACTCAACATTCTGTTGCCTCCAAGAAACACATCTAATCCTGAAAGACAAGCATAGATTGAAGGTAAAGGATGAAAACAATTCTACAAGCAAATGGACCCCCAAAAAAGGCAGGAGTAGCCATCCTTATATCAGACAAAGCCAATTTCAAAATTAAAAAAGTAACAAAGGATAAAGATGGACACTACCTAACGGTGCAAGGGTCAATCAACCAAAAAGACTTAACAATTATTAATATATACTCACCAAATGAGGGAGCATCAAGATTTGTAAGACAGCTACTAAGAGAGCTGAAAGCAAATATAAATGAAAACACATATGTAGTAGGAGATTTCAACACCCAACTCTCAACAAAGGACAGATCAAAAAAATAAAAGCTACACAAGGACACAAAAGCCTTAAAAGAAGACCTAGACAAAATGGACCTAATAGACATATACAGGATGCTACACCCACAAGGAAGAGAATACACCTTCTTCTCAAATGCACATGGATCCTTCTCTAAAATTGATCACATACTAGGCCACAAGGCAAACATGAATAAATACACAAAGATTAAAATAATACCAACTTTTTTTTCAGACCACAAGGGCATCAAACTAGAAATCAACAATGAAAAGGAAGTAAGAAGAACACCTAACACTTGGGGATTGAACAATATGCTTCTAAAGAAAGAACAGGCAAATGAAGAAATTAAAGAAATTAAAACTTATTTTGAAACAAACGAAAAAGAAGACACAGCATTCCAAAATGTCTGGGAAGCAGCAAAAGCATATCTAAGAGGAAGGTTCATAGCAATACAGGCCCACATCAAAATCCAAGAAAATAACCCAAAAAAACAACCTAATCTACCAACTTGAAAAATTAGAAAAAGAGCAACAGAAAAACCCCAAATCCAGCAGAAGACAAAAAATAACAAAAATAAAAGAAGAAATATATAATCAGGAAGCCAAAAAGTCTATCCAAAAGTTTAATGAAACCAAAAGATGGTTCTTTGAAAAAATAAACAAAATTGATAAACCCCTTGCAAAACTCACAAAGGAAAGAAGAGAGAAAATCCTAATAAACAGAATCACAGATGAAAGAGGAGAAATTACAACAGACACAAAGAAATCCAAAGGATAATAAGAGATTATTATGAACAGCTATACGGAAATAAATACAACCTGGATGAGATGGATAGATTCTTAGAAAAATACAACTCCCCAAAATTAAACAAAGAAGATATAGAGAACTTAAATAAACCAATCACAAGCAGCAAAATTGAAGCAGTCATCAAAACTCTACCTAAAAACAAGAGCCCAGGATGTGATGGCTTTAAAAATGAATTCTACCAGACATTCAAAGAAGAAATAAGGCCCACACTACTAAAGCTTTTCCAAAAAATCGAGAAAGAAGGAAAACTGCCAAACACATTCTATGAAGCAAACATCACACTCATACCAAAACCAAATAAGGACAACACCAAGAAAGAAAACTATAGACCAATATCCTTAATGAACACAGATGCAAAAATCTTAAACAAAATCCTGGCAAACCGAATCCTACGATGCATTAAAAGCATCATTCATCATGAACAAGTAGGATTCATCCCATGGGCAGAAGGATGGTTCAACATCCGGAAATCAGTTAACATAATCCACCACATCAACAAAGAGAAAAACAAAAACTACATGATAATATCAATAGATGCAGAGAAAGCATTTGACAAAGTCCAGCATCCATTCATGATAAAAGCCCTTGAAAACTGGGTATTAAAGGAACTTGTATCAACATAATAAAAGCCATCTATGACAAACCTACAGCAAATATCATCCTAAATGGAGAAAAACTAAAAGCATTCCAGCTGAGATCTGGAACTAGGCAAGGATGTCCACTCTCCCCACTACTATTTAACATTGTATTGGAAGTCCTAGCTAGGGCAATAAGGCAAGAGAAAGGCATAAAAGGAATACAAATAGGTAAAGAGGAACTGAAACTATCATTATATGCAGATGATATGATTCTCTACGTAGATGACCCCAAAAAATCCACAGATAGATTGCTTGAAATAATAAACCAGTTCGGTAAGGTAGCTGGATACAAAATCAACACACAGATCAGTGGCTTTCCTATATGCGAAAAGTCAAATAGAAGAGGAAGAAATCAGAAAAACCATCCCATTTACCACTGCACCAAAAAAATTAAATATTTGGGAATAAACCTAACAAAAAACGTGAAAGAATTATACAAGTTTTAAAACACTCCTAAAAGAGATAGAAGAAGACGTAAGGAAATGGAAAGACATTCCCTGTTCATGGATTGGAAGAATTAATATTATCAAAATGAACATCTTACCAAAGGCAATCTATAGATTCAATGCAAACCCAATAAAAATCCCAATGATAGTTTTTAAAGAGATAGAACAAAAATTACTGAAATTCATATGGAATAACAAAAGACCTCGAATATCCAAAATCCTCCTGACCAGAAAAAAAGAGAATGGAGGTATTATAATCCCAAACTTTAAGCTATACTACAAAGCCATAATAATTAAAACAGCATGGTATTGGTACAAAAACAGACAGTCAGATCAAGGAAACAGAATTGAGTCCCCTGAAATAAAACCACACATCTATAGTCAACTAATCTTTGATAAAGGTTTGAGAAACTTACCTTGGAACAAGGATAGCCTCTTTAATAAATGGTGCTGGGAAAATTGGACTAAGACATGCAAAAGATGGACCAAGAAATCTCCCTTACTCCATGTACAAAAATAAACTCAAAATGGATAAGAGACTTAGAGGTCAGACCTGAAACCATAGCATACATTGAGGAAAACTTGGGCAATACTCTCCATGAACTACAGTTCAGAAATCCCTTTCTGGAAACACCTGCAGATGGCAAAAAAATGAACAAAAACATCAACAGATGGGACTACATCAAACTAAAAAGCTTTTGTACAGCAAAAGAGACAACAGAAAAAACTAAAAGATGCCCAACCGAATGGGAAAAGATCTTTGCTCTCCACATGAGTGATAAGGGTTTAATAACGAATATCCACAAGGAACTAACACAACTAAACAAAAGCAAAACAAAAAACCCAATCAAAAAATGGGGAGAAGAACGAAAAAGACACTTTTCCAAAGAGGAAATACAAATGGCCAACAGGCACATGAAAAACTGCTCAACTTCGCAAGGAATAAGAGAAATGCAAATCAAAACAACAATGAGATACCACCTTACACCAGCAAGAATGGCCCATATCCAAAGAACAGTCAACAAAAATTGCTGGCGAGATTGTGGAGAGAAAGGAACACTACTACACTGTTGGTGGGAATGTAAACTAGTCCAACCACGATGGAAAGCTGTATGGAGGACACTCAAGTTAATGAAAATGGAATTACCATTTGACCCAGCAATTGCTCTCTTGGGAATCTACCCAAAAGAGACCTCAATGTGGGTATAAAGGGACACCTGTGCTCGGATGTTTACTGCAGCACAATTTATAATTGCAAGGACATGGAAGCAACCTAAATGCCCCAAAACAGATGACTGGATGAAAAAAATGTGGTATATATACACAATGGAATATTACTCATCAATTAAAAATGACAAATTTGATGAATTTATGGAAACCTGGATGTACCTAGAGGAAATCATTCTAGCAGAAACAAGCCAGATAGAAAGGGACAGAAACCAAATGGTTTCACTAATATATGGTCAACCAAATGAAAATGCACAAGGGGAGAATGGGGACCAACTGGAGCGGGTGGGACGGGGAGGTGGTGGGGGGCCCCCAGGAACTGAAATGATGTGAAATATAAACAAACAAACAAACAAACAAAAACAAAATTCTGAGGATTGCGGCCTTTCAGCCGAACTGCCAGCATATTCAGCGAGAACACTGCTGAAACAAAGCAGGCTCCTAAAGAGAACTTTATATCTTACTGAAACTTGTCTGTCCTTTGATGTTGAAGGAGGAATTCTCTTCATGTTGTACACTTTAGGGAGGAGAGTAGAAAATGAGTCCATCTCACATCCAGCACTTATGTTTCATGATTTCTAGCACTTCTTACTAAACCGAGTTTTCTTTCAAAATCCTCAGGCTTTCCGCCTTTCATGCGAAGGGCCAACGTTTTCAGCCAGACCGCTCTTGAATTCAAACAGACTCCAAAGGAGAAGCCTATATCTTACTGTAACTTCTCTGTACTTTGATGTATAGAGATGAAATAACGCTCTGTTGTACCCTAGAAGGAGTAGAAGAGAATCCCAGTCCATCTCACCTCTACCTCTTAGGTTTCGTGATTTCTAGCACTTATTAAAAACCCTTGTTTTCACTCAAAATCCTGAGGATTTCAGGCGAACTGCCAGCATGTTCAGCGTGAACGCTGGTAAGAAGAGCAGGCTCCTCAGGAGCAGTTTATATCTTAATGTAACTTCTTTGTACTTTGTTGTTTCGGGATCATTTCTCTCCATGTTGTACAATTCAAGCAGGGGGATGAATACCAGTCCATCTCACTTGCACTTCTTAAGATTCGTGATTTGGAGCACTTATTACAAACCCATATTTTCATTCAAGATCCTGCGGATTTCGGCCTTTCTGGCGAACTGTATCGTTTTCAGCGCGAACGTTCCTGAATTCAAACAGACTCCAAAGCAGAAGTTTATATCTTTCTGTAACTTCTCTATACTTTGTTGTTTGGGGATCAATTCTCTCTATGTTGTACACATCAAGGATTATAAAAGGCTATAAGTCCATGTAACTCACAGATCTTAATTCATGATTCCTCCCACTTGTTATTAATCCTTTTTTCATTCAAATTCTCCTTATTTAGGCCTTTCAGATGAACACGCATTGTTTTCAGGGAGAAACTTCCTGAATTCAATCAGACTCCAAAGGATGCAGTATATATATATATATATATATATATATATATATATATATTTCTGTGACTTCTTGTACTTTGATGATCATAGATGAAATCTATGTTTTACATTTCATTGGGTAGAAAATGATATAAGTCCATTGTGGGAGCTGACTCAACAATGAGGGACCCATGCGATGCAGTACCCATGCGGTGGCAGCACCCATGCGGTAACGGCAATCACGGGCGTAGCTCTCTGTCCCCACAGGAGGGGTGTTTCTGAGAACTAACCTTCATAAAGGGTGCTGTCCTCAGACTCCAGGCAAGGGAGTTTTCGAGATGGCCCTCTAATTTAGTAAAT
>PVHY01031314.1:0-12715 GCA_004024945.1 Uropsilus gracilis
GGGTACCACGGACTCAAGCAATCCCCAGCCTCAGCTTCCCAGGTAGCTGGGATTACAGGCGCACACCACCACGCCCAGCTATTTTTTTAGAACTAGGTCTCGCTACGGGCCCCAGGTGGGACTCGAACCGCGATCCCTAGCCCCAGCCGCTTCATAGGCTGAAGCTTACAGGCACGAGCCACCGTGCCTGGCTGTGCAGTCTTTCAGTAAGTGTGCCATTGATTTGGACAGTTACAGTTCTGTATTGGCTTTTTTTTTTTTTTTTTAAAGAAACTAAGTCTTGTTATGTTGCGCAGAGTTGTCTCAAACCCTCAGCCTCCCAGATAACTGGGATTACAGATGCCCGCCACCATGTCTGGCTTATATTGGCTTTTTGATTAAAAAAAAATGGGCTGCTCATCTCATGAAATTATGAACGTGTTTATATACTGGGTTTTTATGTGTACAAAGCATGATTTGTTTAATGTAATATACTACCAAACAAAATTATTGGTTGCAAGTGAAAGATAATTCAACCCAAACTTTTTTGAAGCAGAATGGTTAATTCACTAGTTCACATACCAAGAAGACCAAGGGTTGGTCAACACCCTGCATGGCCACTGAACCTGGGTGGACCTGTCCCAATTCTTAGGCTGAGCTGGACTTTGGAGCCATGTGAGCTCAGGATTGGGGGGCAATCATCAGAGCAGTCTTTCTCCAAGGAGAGAGGGGAATGGAAAAGAGGGGCTGTCTGAATTTTCCCATTCGCAGTTTTACTCATCACAGTATTTGTGTTCCCCATCTTCTTCCACCACATCTCCATGGAGTACTCTCTGAGAACAAAGATGATCTCTTCCTTGCGTTTTAGCTTAGAAATTCAGTCTGTGAGCTGGGCACGGTGGTATGTGCCTGTAAGTGACAGCTTATGGAGTCACAGCTGGGTCTGGGGATCGCGGTTCAAGTCCTGCCTGGGGCAACACAGTGAGACCTAGTCCCAAAAAAATAGCTGGGCGTGGTGGCATGTGCCTGTAATCCTAACTACCTGGGAAACTGAGGCTGGAGATTGTTTGAGTCCATGGTACCACGGGCAACGTGAGCCTACGGTTCCATGGGCAAAAACAGTGAGACCTAGTCTCAAACAAACAAACAAAAAAATTGAAAATAAAAAATCTGTAGAGCCTCCATTCCTCCATCCTTCCTACTTTTACTCCCATTCAGTTTTTTCTTTTTTCATGACGTTAAAACTTGCCTAATGGAGCCCTGTGAGTGTGCAAAATTATCACTCTGAGCTGGACTAAATGTGCCACTCTCAAGCCTTCTGGTCAACACAATATTCCTCTTTGGCCTTCAGGGTTCCTGTTCTTAATGGGGATCACCATGACAGTTACTCCATGGGGCTGCATGGGGTTAGGCAAAATAATGTTTGCAGTGCGCTCTGCATGTTCCTAGTAGATAATAAATGTGTGCTATTGTCTTGTTTCTTAGCAAATGAGCCTTCTGCCTAGAGGGTGACTTTGTGCTGATCTCATGCCCAGCCTCACGGGGGGGCTCTCTCCTGTACCACCAGTCTTTGTTTTGCAGAGTCTCCAAGGCCTTAGTGCCCTTGTGAGCTCAAAATTGTTTTGTAGCCTTGAAATCACTTCCATGGCAATCTTGTTTGCCTGTCATTAATCCTGTTTTTAAGTAGTTTTCTCTAGTGATTAAAAAGAAAAATGATGCAAGGGCAAATTGGAAAATCCGTGCCACAGGAGAACTGTTTTCCTTTTCAAAATTATTTTTATTGTTCATTTCATAATATGTGAAGATTTGATAGCTGGGTCATATTAATAGAGTAAAAATACATTTATATGTTTGTGAAATAAAAATCTAATCACCATAATTGACTCTCCAATATAATTTCTCCAATACAAACATATTTAGAACCTACAGATAGAAATGTTTAGGGAGTCTATTTTATTACTTGCTTTCATTTTTAATCTAAATTTTATTTTGGATTTCACTTTGTTTAAAACATATTTTACAGTGCCACAGATCTAAAATTTGCATTTTGAAACTTAAGATGGAAGGTTTTCTATGAGGCAATAACTGGGGATACAGTTTTATTTTGTCTGGGCATTTTCTGTGACTATGAAGTTGAATCTAATAACTGAATCCATGTCTTAAGAACGGGAATAAGTTCTCTAAGTACACTGTCTTATTACTCAAACTATTTAATTTTTATACAAATGAAAAAAAATACCTCAAAAAGCAATGCGGCTCTTGGCATTCCATTATAGCAATTAGCATCTGACTTACAGGGAGAGGGTAGGAAGAGAAAGAAATCCCTCCCTCAAATGCTAAGAACCAGGTCTCTCATGTTGCAAACTATCCTCTCCACTTCACCAGATGGCCTTTTAGCTGTTTATGAAAAAAGTATCACTTCTTTTTCTGAGTGACACAGAATCAGTAGTGCTTTTAAGACAACTTGAGAACCAGCATTATCTCTTGCGCTGATCCTACATTTTGAAATAACCCACCTTTTTAAAAATCTTTTTTCAAAGTTGAGGACATAAACAGTATGTGACTTCTGATGTAATTATCAGAAATATGAGCAGATTTCATAGAGATACTATTTTATCACAGCAAGGTGGTGAAATCAGCACATTTTTCGTTTCTGCTAAAGAAAAATTGCAGACATGCTGGGCACGGTGGCGCATGCCTGTAAGTGACAGCTTATGGAGTCACAGCAGGGTCTGGGGATCATGGTTCAAATCCCACCCAGGGCAACACAGTGAGACCTAGTCCCAAAAACAATAGCTGGGCATGTAATCCTAGCTACCTGGGAAGCTGAAGCTGGGGATTTCTTGAGTTTGTGGTACCACAGGCAACATAAGCCTGTGGTTCCATGGCAAAAATAGCGAGACCTAGTCTCAAAAAAAAAAAAAAAAAAAAAAAAAAGAATAAAGAAAAATTGCAGGCCAACTGAATATTAAGTGAAATACGTCCATAGAAACAAAAAAGTGTAACACAATGAGATTTGTGTAGCATTTTCCTTTTTACTTTCATTGTTAGCTCCTTTTCACATACATTCACTTGGCACACCATGTGCTGACTGAAAAACTTGCCACCACAAAACTTAGAAAGAAAAAAAAACCTTTTTAACAAACTTTGACACTCATCATTCAGAGGAAACGGAAAAAGGAAAAACACAACATTCAATATACAGCTCAGTCTCAGTGATGTCTACTTATCCGTGGCAATTAGCCATTACAACAGAGGTAGCATCACATCGTTTAGGTGTTTCTTTTTCACTTTTCAGCGTATTCCAGGATCTCTGTAATAGGCATGTGTATTTTTACAATCAGAGTTAATAGAAGGTAAATTCTGAAAAAGAAAAATATGTAATAGACTTGGGGGGGAGGGCACAGAAAATGCTGAGGTCAAAGAACTGTTTAGACTTGGGGTAGGGGTAGGGGGCTGGTGAGGAGCAAAGACCACGGGCATTCATTTCAGGCTGTTTTATGTGAATAAACAACCCAAAGTGTCTGCAGTCACAACCCAGCTTTGCACCACCAGAAAGGAACTCACATCTCCACCTGGCACAGTCCTGGGCAAACCTTTCATCTCCAAAGCCTGTGCTTCCCCTTCTGAAAGATTAGGCTGAGACAAGGCTATAACCCTGAGATTCAACTCCGTATAATTTAATGCGTACTTCTCTATACCATCTCTTGGAAAATGTTCCTCTCTGGCGAACAGGGTTGAATTCAATGAAATATACTTGCTCTCTGCCAAGCACTGAGATGAGGCAGAGAGAGTCAGGTCAGAAACAGTTCCTGCTTTCCAGGCATTTCCTGTCTGGTGAAAGGTCGGGGTATGAACACAGGATGAAGAATTCCAACCTGGCCTTTAGACCAGAGCCGGTCTTGGAGAGGCCCAGGAATAGGACACATTCTCCAGAAAGAGATAAAGCCAAGCTGAGTTTGAGGGGAAATGGAGGTAACAGAAGGGAGGCAGTGGGCCTAGATGTCCATCTTGTGGTGGGCTGTATTGTGCATAGGAGGTGGGAGCAATCAGCTTGATTTTTTCAATGCATTTCATCTCCATAACACACACACACGCACACATGCACACTTTAAAATAATCTTTAGCAACACAATGTTGCATGATAACAGCTGGGCATGGTGGCTCGTGCCTGTAAGCTTCAGCCTATGAAGCAGCCTGGGCTAGGGATTGCGGTTCGAGTCCCGTCTGGGGCCCATAGTGAGACCTAGTTCCAAAAAAATAGCTGGGTGTGGTGGCGTGCGCCTATAATCCCAGCTACCTGGGAAGCTGAGGCTGGGGATTGCTTGAGTCTGTGGTACCCCGGGCAACAAGAGCCTGCGGTTCCACAGGCAAAAACAGTGAAATAAAAAAAAAAAAAAAAGTTGCGTGATAACAGAATGTCAGCCTCAGGTAGGCATCAGTATAAATCAGCATCTGTATGTTCTGTATTAAGTTCACTTCTGCTGCTCTATCTTTCCCCATACTCTAGTCCCTTCAGCCTGACTTACCCAGCCCTCCTCTCTCTTCCCTTATGCTATCCACTCATTTGGTTTCATGGTCTAAAATTTCACTTTCGTTTAAGTCATTCATTTTTGGTTTCTCATATGGTAACTGTCTTTATCTGAGAGTCATCAGTTTTAAAATCTAAGGAATTCAAGGCAGAAAGACTTTATAGGGGGTTGTTTAAGAAAAAGGTCACTGAGTGGTAAGCTCCAAGTAACATGTTACCCACAATACCCCTCAACATCTGGATGGATGGGAGACACCATTAAAAGAAAAGGAACAGTCCATTTTCATTTCTAGTTCTTTATATTTCCCAGCTAGACATTTTAAAAATGCCTACGAGACCACCTCACGAAGGCCCCGAGTCTTTGCTTTGTTGATATCCCTCCTGTCTCCTTCCTCCATGGCCCCTGCTTCCACCACCACCACCACCACCACCACCACCACATGTAAGATAATCTCTCCCTTCTCTTAGACCTCTTAGTGCATAACCCACATGAAGTAAGTCAAAGAGGCTGGCGCTTATCTTTGGCCACATGCCGGAAGGCATGCCCCTTTCCCTGGTGATAAGATAGAGAAGGAACAGTAACAAAAGCTGGATGTCAGAAGGAGCCAAGACAGTTCCCTGCTGTGTGCTGCTGGTAGGAATGCATCACGTAGAGCCAGCCAGGCCCTGTCAGGACTGCACGGGTGGGCAGAAAGCTCCTGTGGGTCTCTAGTTCCCTAGCCCCTCACCACTCCCCTTACTCACTGCAAAATAGAAGCAAATTTTGAACAATCTCAGCATGTCTTTGTTTTCTTTTGTTTTTTTGAGACTAGGTCTCGCTATTTTGCCCGTGCAACTGCAGGCTCTCGTTGCCCGGGGTACCACAGACTCAAGTAATCCCCAGCCTCAGCTTCCCAGGTAGCTCGATTACAGGCATGCATCACAACGCCCAGCTATTTGTTTTAGAACTAGGTCTCGCTACAGGCCCCAGGCAGGACTTGAGCCACGATCCCTAGCCCCGGCTGCTTCGTAGGCTGACGCTTAAAGGCACGAGCCACTGTGACATGCTCAGCATGTCAGCAGAATATATTCAGATGTGTGCTTGCCCGGTGACCAGCTGGGCTCTCAGAGAATGGTTCCAGCTAGGGCTGTGGGAGAAAAAAGAAGGGACAGAGAGTAAGGGATGGAGGGGCTGGTGCTTTTGAGATGGGGATGGGTGAGAAGGACCCACAGCCTCCAGGACCCATGGACAGAAGGAAAGTGTCTCAGAGATGAACTACTCAGGACTATGGTTCGCTCAGAGAACCTGCCTTGGTGAGCTACGGTATCAGGTTAGTACTTGCTGCTGTTTAAAACCAGCTACAGGATTTTAGTGAACAGAATGAAAGCTCATTCCTTGCACAACTAGTGGTTCATCTCCAGTGCTTCTGACTAGTGAGCAGCTTTGGCTGGAACAGGCACCTCTGTCTTCTGACTGCCAAGTCTTTGCCCTGTGTTCTCGGAGGCCTTAGAAGGGCAGGAATGAAGAGAGTAAGACTGAAATTCCAGCCTTCCGTAAAGTTCTCTAGGCCCAGTATGTGTGTGTGTTCGTACTCGGCTTCCCCTTCTCGGTCCCAGGTCTACTGCTTTCTGGCTGTGGGACTGTAGCCCTGTGACTCAGTCTCTCTGAACCTCTGTTCCTCCCTTTGGGAGACAAAGATGCTAAAACCAGGATGAAATGAACAGCACTCAGGACACATCCAGCAACTATTTCAGACATGCTCTCTGCTCAGCAGGGTCCCTCGATTGTTCCCTGAATGACTCCGGCTACATATAGGAATCCTCAGCCATGGATTTCAAGCAGTCACTTGATAAAAGTATCCATCTGGTCAAAAGGAACGTTGAATTTCCTGCCTCTCTCAGCCCCAAATGAACCCAGATAAGTGAAAGATTTCTCTCATTATCTTAGAGTAGGGAAGGCTTTTCTGAACATGAGTCAAAACTCGGAAAGAATAAGGGAAAGGAACCATCAATCTGTGGGTGAATGGCTCAAGATGACGTGGTGTATATACACAGTGGGATACTACTCTGCCATAAAAAAGATGAAATTGTAACATTTATGACAAGGATGAACCTTAAGAGGTTCCTGCTGAGTGAAATGTTAGAAGGAGAAACACAAATACCCAAAGCTTTCACTCATTTGTAGAACAGCAAATCTTTCGACTCTAACACCAGAATGGGCGGTTACCAGAAGGGAAGGAGAGAGGGGTGGATGTGCCTGGACATTTGGTGGTGGGTGTGTATGAGATATTTGTAAATTGGAATCTGATATAGTTGTATAAACTAGTGTGATCTCAATTAGAAAAAAAATGATCATTATATAGATAAAATCTGCATGGGGAAAATAGACATAATGAGGATAAATGACAAATTATAAAAAACACTTGCAACCACACCCCAAACAGTCAATTTCCTTTATAAAGAATTCCTATAAGTCAATAAGAAAAAGACTTAAACAAATTTAAGTGGACAAAGCCTGCAGATAGACAGTTTCCAGAGAAGGGACTCCAAGTAGCTTTTAAACATTTAGGAGATGCCCAACTCATAATAAATTGCAAAGTTAAAACTATAATTAGACACCAATCAAAAGCCTTTGAGATTGACAAAAATCAAAACATTTGGTAACACTGCTAATGAAGGCATAGGGAGTTAGAACTTTGTATATATATTGCTGGTAGGAGTGAAGATGGATTCTTTATGAGGAGTGATTTGGTCATTATGTTAAAATTAAAAATTCATATACCCTTTGATTTATCCTATAGGTATATTTACAATTTGAAGATTATAAGCAACCTAAATATATATGAATGAAAGAGTAGATCATGAAATTATGATAATGGGTATATATAAGTAAAATACAGGGACAAATTTGCGTGTGCTAATATGTAAAAATGTCCAAAGTGAAAAGATCAGAACAGTATTTATAGTGCACTCTCACTTGTGTTTTTAAAGAGTAAATAGGGCAGGGTGTGGTGGTGCGCGCCTTTAATCCCAGCCTAGGAAGGGGAGCTCAGGCTAGGAATAGCTTGAGTCCTTGGGTTTGAAACCCACCCCGGGGAACATAGTGAGACCTAGCCTCAAAAAAATAGCTGGGTGTGGTGGCGTGCACCTGTAATCCTAGCTACCTGAGGCTAGGGATCGCCTGAGTTCACGGGATCCCAGATCTGATCTAGACTACTCAGATCTGATACCAGATCAGGACTACTCCAGGCAACATACCAAGACCTAGTCTCAAAAAGTAAATTAAAAAAATAAATAAATAAAATAAAATAAATTCTTATTCTACTATGAAGAAAATTAGGCCCAGAAGAGTTGGGTGGTCATCCCACAGTCAACACTCTGGCCAGGCCATGTCTGCTCTCTCTGGTAATGAAATCTTGAACTTACTGCTTTAGACTATCTCCTAACCTAGTCATCAAGGGACTCCCTGCCCTAATTCTACTTTGTCCCTTCATGTTTCTTTCTACAAACTAAACAGAACTTTTCCTATTCCTCCACACATATTCCCACTTTCCTGCACACCTCTACATCTTTGTTTCTGTCAGAGTTCTGACAAGTCAGATCAAATGCTTCCTCCAGGAAGCCTTCATTGGTTTTTCCAATAATTAATCTTTGTCTTTTTTTTTTTTTTTTTTTTTTGGGAGGGGGGGATTAAGTCTACCTATTTTTGCCCATGGAACTGCAGGCTCACGTTGCCCGGGGTACCACAGACTCAAGCAATCCCCAGCCTCAGCTTCCCAGGTAGCTGGGATTACAGGCGTGTGCCACCATGCCCAGCTATTTTTTTCGGAACTAAGTCTCGCTATATTTCCCTGGGCGGGACGCAAACCACAATCCCCAGTCCCAGCCACACTCCATAGGCTGTCATTTACAGGCACGTGCCACCATGCCTGGCTAATCTTTGTCTCTTCTAAACTCTGATGCATTTCATGACTTTTGTGGAGATCTTTGGACAGTGGATTCTAAAGGGAACAAAAGAGAGGGAAGGAGGAAAGGAATTAATATTGTGGGCCACTTTGTACCAAGCTTAATGCCAGTGCTTTCTCATCAGCCTTTCCCAACATTTTAAGTATTTATGATTGGGTTACAGGTAGTTGGACGTATGTCTGATGGCTCTATGCATCTCCTCGAAGGCCTAACAGCTCCACTCCTTGCTTTTTGGTTTTGTGTTGGATGCTATTCCTATTAAGATGAATAGGATGAATAGGGCAGAGTCTCAGCCCTCCCGCTGTCTGCTTAGTAGGGGAACCAACAGTATTACCCAAGAAATCATATTTGGAAAATGTTTAAAAAAAGATGGGGAGAAAGGGAAGAGTCTTGTTAGATGGATGCCTCCAAAATTTGCACGAATCATTAGGACTCCATTGCTGGGACTGCCTTTTTCCGTGCTCAGTGCTGCAGTGGTGAAGCTCTCCCTCTTACGTTGTCCTCTAGAACTGCAGCTCTAATTCTACAGCCAGGCCCCACAGGAGGCTCTTAAAATTGAAATCAGTTACAATGTCAAAGAAGTAGAAAATAGTGGTAAGTGTTGAGAGGTAGCATTGCTTTTCTGTACATTCCAACATACCTCTGAGAGTCACCGATAACTGTAGTCATTCTGCTGAGAAGGGAAAGAGAAGGGATGGTCTGTGGCAGGATTCACAGATGGGAACCACCCCTTCTACTTTGAGCCTCCCCAATCCTTCCTGTTCCCATCAAGATGGCCAGCAGATGCAGACTCCTAAAGGGAGAGCTTGCCAGTCACCCAGCTGAGTGACGCTGAATTTGGGCAACAGAGGACTTTCAACTCTCCTGGCCGGATCATGGGGAGGCAGCAAGGTGAGGGGACCTGTGATGCTATCATGCCCCTTTCCTTTCACTAGCAGGACAGTACTGCCATGCGGAAGTGTCTTTCACAACAGCTTCCACACCTATCCCAGCCCTCCTGCAGCCTGGAGACACCCCGGCCTCTGCGAAGCTGTCCTGTGTCTAGGAGAGCAACTGCAACTGCTAAGAACAGGGACTGGTTTCCTGCCAGGGACGTGGGAGGGGAGCAAAAAACGTTGGTACCCCTGGGGAAGTAGTTTCCTTCCTCCCACTGCTGCCGAGCTCAGGCTCTCCTGGCCAGTGGGTGCTGGCTCTGCCTGGTTGGCCTGGCTCCTGGACGAAACCAGCTGGCAAACCGAGCAGCAGCATCCCAGCCACTAGGGGGCAGCCAAACCACTGTTTAGTTCTGAATAGAGGCAGTGAGGACAGCTTCTCACAGCCCCACAGAAACAAAACCAAAGAGAAAACATTTGAAATTAATGCAAACTATATCTTCATGTTGTACATGAATTTCCAGGTCGACGTGAATAAAAAGAAATCGTCTGGAAATCAGATCGAATTCCCAAAGCAAGATGTTCCGTACCCAATTATTATTGTGGAATCTGTAATAATAAGTGTCTCTAATAATGTGTTCTTCAAAGCCCTGGCAATCTGCTAACGTCACAATATAATACCATTTGTTCTAAAGGAGATAATGTCCAAGAGAAAAACCAGCATGCATGTTTCTCTCACTCCCTGGGCATTTGGCGATCTCTTTTATTATTGTATTTGTCACATGGCTTAAGAACAAAATTTAGAGATGAAGTGAACATTGAACACCTTGACAATTAGCTACAATTAGCTATATACTGTCTCCATCTTTGGCAGGGAAAAGAGAAGCCCATTGCAGGCAAGGTGTAGTTTCTGCAGATGCCCCCTAGTGGCAATCGCCACCACCCCACCGTCACGACCCCCACCGCCCCCAAGCCTGGGCATGGACAGAAACTTTCACCTTTTCCTGGGGGTTATCACTGAAAAATTCATCAAACTGCTTTCATCAAATTTGGGGTGATAACGTGTTTTTCTTGGAAAAGAAACAACAGACCGAAAGTGGAACGGTCGTGCCAAGTCCCACCAAGACTTAGCCCCTGATGGCAATTCACATTCTCTCAAAAGCCAGAGTTTTAACTAATCAACCTGGAGTTTCCTAGTCAGCACCAGCCAGGAATCTGCAAGAGAAGACTCCCTGCCTTCCCCTAGCCAAGGTGGCTTTGTCTAAATAATCTTCCTTTTCTCTTGCTAATGATGGGTCCGCCCTCTTCTGACTATGAAAACCTCCCCTTGTGCCAAGCTAGGTTCCAGCTCCTTTCTACTCATAAATGCGCTGCTGCCCCATTATGAATAAAGTCACTTCGACCTCTAAATTTGTTCAAACACATTTGAACAAGTCCTATGCATTTTTCATTTCCAACGTGTTTGCATTTCCTTAGCGAGAACTAAATTCTATTCCTTTTGAGGCTGTTCCTTTTTTTTTTTTTTTTTGGACAGGCAAAACAAAACAAAGGAATTCTAGTTGTGTTAAGTCCTAAGAGCTGGATCGCCATGTAATTTTCAGAACAGCTCTACAAGGTACTTATTACGCTGCCTGTTTTGTACACCAACAAATGGGCTCCCTGGAAGTGTCTTACCAAGGCCACACAGCTATTCCCCAGCGCAGCTGGGATTTGAAACCTGATCACTCACCTCTGGGACGAACTCCTGGAGGACTAGTGCTAAGTCTGGAAAACCTCAGAGCACCTGGCCCGCATCTGGCATGTTATACTTTTATAGGTCTCGGAACACTTAGAGCAAGAAGAGGATGTGACCACTGAGGGAGAAGAGAGGGGGCTCTAGAAATCACCAGCATCCTGGGGTAGGAAGGGGTGACAGAGCCTGGGGTGCTGCTGGAGGAATGCAAGGCTCCCTGCTGCTTTTCTTTTGCTCACAGTCAGTTTCTGCTTGGGCCTCCCACAGAGAATGTGAGGTGGTGGGACCCATGGAGACAGGGGAGGAGAAGGAAAGGTATCCTGTCCACACCAGCCCTGCTGAAGCTGGAGGTGCAGGAGGTTCTCTTCAGCCTTCACTGAGGACCCACTGGGTGTCTTTGGTGATTGCAGTTCCTTTATTTAGTGCTCTTCAAACATATCGGGGCGGTTGTTACTGCTGGAGCAAGAGAAGCAAGCCTCGGAGAAGTTAGATTGTGCAAGGAGCAGGGAACTTCTTAAATGTTCTTTTGTACACATACTTCCCCCATTTATATGTGCAAAAAGAAAAAAAGGAATGAGAGGCCAGGAAGTGGAGGAAATGTGGAGGTCTTGTGGGGAATTTCCATGAGGGGCTGCGGCTGAAGGAGGCAAGGATGGAGGCAGAATATGTGTTGCTCAGTCCAGGGGGAGAGTTGGTCAGCAATGCTGCTGGGGAAAACTAACTGGACAGAGGAGCTGGGCTGAGGATGGGGGTGGGGGAACATGGGGGGAGCTGCAGGGAGCCACAGGCAAGGCTGTGCTGGCAGCAGGAGCCACTTCCCCCAAATTTAGTAGGGTGCAGGCAGGAGGCCACTTGTTTACTTTCCCAACTGCTTTCCTCCACCATCTTGTGGGCAGTTCCTTCCTGAGTAAGGTCTGAGTAAGGTCTCAAGCTGATCCCCTCACAGCTATTGAATCAGTGCCACCTGAGGTGGAAACTGTTCCCAGGTCCAGCGGGAAAGCTTTTCCCACCTTGGCTTTGGCCTGCTTGGTACACAGGCTGAGGAAGGAAATGTGCTGCTATTCCTCTCTTTTCCTTTCCACCACCAGCTGCTGCTTTGGGACCCTGGGAATGGCAAGATGGCTAGTAGACAGGAAAGGTCTTCTGTGAGTGCTGCTGCCCTCAGGTGGCCCTGACCTTGACTGAGCAGATAGAGGCCTCTGAGCCCTCCTTGGAGATGGGCTTCATCCGGTGCTTCAGAGCCCATCATTACTGGGGGTGTTTGATCCACCTAAGGCTGTCTCTGCCAGCTTTCTGTTTACCATCTGCAAGAGTCATTGTGGACCATGGCTGATGGGTCTGATGGGGCATCCCCCGTCAGAAATGGAGAGCATAAGCCAGGTGTGGCGGCATGTGCGTGTTGTCCAAGCGCTGTGAAGCAAAAGGCTTGAGATCATTTGAAGCTACCCCGGGCAACATATCAAGACCTGGTTCTTGGAAAAAGCAGCTGGGTGCCATGACAGGTGCCTATAATCCCAGCTACGTGGAAGGCTGAGGCTGGGGATCACTTGAGTCCACGGTACCCTGGGCAACATGGCAAGACCTAGTTTCCAAAAAAGGAAGGAAGGAAGGAAGGAAGGAAGGAAGGAAGGAAGGAAGGAAGGAAGGAAGGAAGGA
>PVHY01031315.1:0-12749 GCA_004024945.1 Uropsilus gracilis
GGAGGGGGAGGGGAGGGAGGGGAAGGGACGGAAGGGAAGGGAAGGGAAAAAAAAAAGAAAATAACAGATACAAAAGCCAACATCATGCACATACGTCACACACAGCATATACTCACACATACACACACCCCTCTGGAACATCAATTACTCCAGACCTGTGCTCCCCTCTATCTCCCCAATGGGCATTCTTGACAGAAAGCTGAGTGTGCACCCCACGAAGTCCCCAGAACCTGCACAACCTGGGCCCATGCCCTGAAGAGCTCCCACATCCCCTCCTTGCACTCCTTGGCCCATGTTGATCTCACCCAGAGAAAGGTCACCCAGAGAAAGAAAAGTCTGTAGGGTCTGCAGACTTGAGCTTTCCTTCCAGAGACCTTCAGAAAACACAGGTCTGGTCAGGTCCCCATGGCCCTCCTAAAAGGGTATACCATGAAAAGAGTGCTGAAACAGACCCCAAACATATGGACATTTTGGGTTTTTTCCCCTTCCCCCTAGACATTGCCTTTAAAAGTCACTCAGATAAGCAGGTAAAAAGAAACTGTTCACTTTAGTGAATGGTAGTAGAACAACTGGTTGCTTGGGGAAAAAAATTTAACTGATTTACATGTCCTTAAGCCAAATTTCCTGATGAATCAGATATAATCATTAAGAGAAAGAAACAAATCATGAAGGTGCTAGTAAAAGATCTTGAACATATTTGTTGCTCAGAATGTGGAAGGCCTTCCTGAGCAGAAGTCACAAAGGAAAGGACTGATACCCTGGTCACATAAAAACTACCTCTGGTCCATCAACAGATAAATGGATGAGCTAATGTGGTCCATGCACCCAGTAGAATATCCTTCAGCCCAGAGGAAGATACCAGAAACTGTCCATGTGGGAAGTCACTGAGCGCTTCCTGGTTTCCCCTTTGTGCCTCTTTATTTAAAAGCAGTGGCTTCCCACTGAATGTGCAGCCAAGACTGAAAGCATCCCAAAGGCCTCCATAGCTCCACCGACCACAGCCTACCATGGACATCACACTCACATCCTTCAGCCACAGGTCTCCCTCCCCTGAAGGCCCTCTCCTTCCCTGCCCATCACTCTTGGACCCACCCTTGTTGGTTCTGGAGAGCGAGCACCCCACCCCAAGAGAGAATGGGCCTCTTCTCTGTGACCCCGCAGCATCTAGCAGTCTGCCCCTAGTCACATCTAAGATGCTTCACCAGAGATGCCCCTTGCCACAGCCTAGGATGCTTCACTGAACATACTGGCCCCCACTTGCAAAGGCTCTCAGACAGGCAAGGTAGGGAAGCTGTGTCCCAGGGCCCTGAGTGACACACAGACAGAGCACAGAGCTGCCACTGGGGTTCACTCTGGTTGGAATGCCAGTTAAGGGGCACAGAGCAAGTGACTTTTCCTCACCTCGGCTGGGGTGACTTCACCGAGTGGCTCAAGTCAGGAGAGAGACTCGGAGCTCTCTGTGAGTGTGGGAAGTAGTACCTAGCATGATGCCACAAATGCCAGGGATTTCTCACTCTGGGGAGTGGTGAGGGGTGCAAGACTTTCTCTCAGGAAGACTGATCACTGCCCAAAGAAATGTATGACTTGGGGCTAGTCACCTGCTTTCTCCGAGCCTTGGTTTCTCTGCCTGACAAATTGGGCAGGACTACTCATGTCCCTGATGCCACAGTCTCTTCACCCAAGCCTTTCCACATCCCTGGCCCTGCCCCCTTGCCAGCTACGAATTCTTTACACCCCAGCTAGTAGGCAACTCAACTATATTTAGGCAACCCAGGCTCGAGTAGAGAGCCAATGCAGGACCTGAAACACCATGGAGTCTGAAAGCTAACACAGCTCTCCTTCCTGGAGCTGAGTCACCAATGGCTGATAGGGGAGTGGCCAGCTCATCACCAGGGAGCACTGTGCTGAGGAACCTATGGAGATCCCTATGAGGGCATCCCCATGGTAGAGCCTATGAAGGAACCTATAGTGACCCCTATGGAGGAACCTAAGGAGGAATCTATGGGGACCCCTATGCAAGAATCCTATGGGGGAACCTACAGAGGAACCTATGGGGGTCCCTATAGTCCCTCCCTGACTGGATCCAGGGAGCAATCTCCCTTCTGAAGAAACAAACTCTTCCTACCTCTAAGTATTAAGGTGGCTGGGTCATCCCAGTTCTGGACCTAAAGGACCCTTCCCATGTAAGTGGTGCTAGAAGCAGAATGTCACTGGGCAAAATAAATCACCAGGGGCAGGGCAGGTAGTGAGGTAGTAAGCTAGTTGCAGATAAGAAAATGGGGAATAGTGGGGCTTACAGCACCAAACAACCAAGACCACAGGCAAGAGGCACCACAGGCCACCAGAGAGACACTCCTGGATAAGACAGTTCCCCAAGGTTCTCCCCGCACACTCCAACATCAGATAGGCTGAACTGAAACTGTCCTGTGTTCCAGGTAGCACAAGTCCTGGTTATCCTTTTTTTTTTTTTTTTTTTTTTTTTGAGACTAGGTCTCGCTATTTTTTGCCCGTGGAACCGCAGGCTCTCGTTGCCCGGGGTACCACAGACTCAAGCAATCCCCAGCCTTAGCTTCCCAGGTAGCTGGGATGACAGGCGCACGCCACCACGCCCAGCTATTTTTTTGGGACTAGGTCTCGCTATGGACCCCAGGCGGGACTCGAACGGCGATCCCTAGCCCCGGCCGCTTCATAGGCTGAAGCTTACAAGCACGAGTCACCGTGCCCGGCCCTTGGTTATCCTTTGAAACAAAGTCTTTCAAAGACTTCCCAGAGAACAGAAACCACATCAAAGCTCCAGTTCACTCTTTTATTAATTGGAAAATCGGGCACATGGGAAATAATTCTCTTTAAAAGGCTGTCACCTTTCCCTGGAAGGTAAACAAGTTGGGAAGTGTAATGGTGGTAGGGGCCAGGCAGCTGGTACAGCCTCATCCTGGTTCAAATCCAGTATCTCCCAATCCTGGCTGAGTGGCCCTCAGCAGCCTGATAATCTCTCTGTGCTTCTGTGAACTCTGCTGCCTACTGAGTTCGAACAGATGATATGTATGAAGCCAAAGGGCCAGGGACTGGCCCAGAATTCAGTGTCTTGTGATGCAAGCCTCAAGGTCCCAGATTTCGGCCTCCCACTGAATTTAGGCTTCCAAATCCTGGCTCACATGACCCACAATTTGCTAACCCTGAGCTCTCACTGCCCAGAGCAAGCCTGCCTTTTTGCAAAATGAAAATCAAATTCTTTGCATGTTCAAACCATTAAGCATCTCCTCGGATGAGGTTCTGTATTTTCCAAAATGCTAATTTTGTTTTTTAGTGTTGCCTGAAAAGGAAGCAGCAAGTCCCCGAGCAGGAGCCAGGCTGGAGAGGGGGGAGACCAAAGACTCCAGGAGCAGAGCCCACCCCCTAGGCCGCATGCAGCTTCAGCAGACAGGAATGTTTTTCCCATCACCTGGGGATGTGAGCCAATTTGTGGAAAAACAGACTGCAAAGATACCCGGGTGGGAGGAGGAGAGACAGCGACAGATAACAGGAGAAGCTGCATGCCGGCAGTGCGGCACTCCAGCCAGAGGCCTGTTCTCATTAGAGGCACAGAGAGCCCTGCCTGCTGGGAAAGCTGCCCCAGGCTGAGATGCCCTTGCCCGTCTGGCAGCTCTGGTAATGAGGCCCCAGCCAGGACCCAAAGCACACTGCTGCTGCCTGCACACATCCGGTGCCTCCTAATTACCACACTTCTTGGCTCCCAGGGGCGTGGCGATGCTCGCCTCAAGGCGCTCTAGGCAAAGCAAGTCGGGAAGGGCCCCAATTGAACTCCAGGGCCCCCACCTCCCTCCCCAGGCCCAGGACACATCCTTCAGGGACCAGGTCCTGATTCACAGCATACTCCGGGGCTCTAGAGTATTCTGGGTGTTGACCAGAGAGTAAGTGCCCCTAGTGCCCTCAGGAGAGGCACAGGATCTGCCTTTACCCACAGTGGTTGGCAGTAAGGGAGAAGGCTACACCCACTTTCTCCCTGGTACCCCACATGAATAGCTCAGTATTGAGGAGGGGCTGTAATGGGTTGTCTGGGACACAGGATCTGCTCCAGCACCTGCAGGAACACCTGCCACCTGATCTGGAGCAAGGTATGAAGGCGTTCCCCTCACTGGGCCTAAACACTGAGCCAGGAAGTCCAGCTGACATCCCAGAGTCCTTTCTGCTGTGGATCAGGGCTCAGTGTGGAGAAGATAATGACATCATGGAATAACCTCAGGTCAGACTAAGCACGGAGGGAAAGTGAACTTAAGCTGTTAGACCAGGTGGAAGGCTGGGTCAGCATTAATGGGACAAAGCAGCATCCAGGAAGAAGCAGAGCATTCAGAAAGAAGCCCTCTAACAGCCAAAAGCAGAAAGATGATAGATGACTATGATGGTGATGATAGTGATAATAACGGTGCTGATGGTGCTAATGGTGGTGGTGGTGACAGTGATGGTGATGGTGATGATGGTGGTTACAACAGCAGTGATGGTGATGGTTTATGATGATGTTGATGATGATGGTAGTAGCAACAGTGGTGGTAACAATGATGGTGACAATGGTGCTGATGATAGTGATGATGATGGTTATGATGGTGCCAGTGGTGATGATGATGATGATGATGATGATGATGGTGATGATGATGACATACAAACGGACATTATTGTATTCCATTTTCACAGCAACTCTCTGAGCAGGTTTTATTATTTTCATTTGACATTTGAGGAAAATGAAGCCAAAGAATATCATTACACAACTTGTAAATGACATCATGCAACTGCTTCCAAAAGACATTTTAACACACCTTAAATTCTTCAGCATGTGTGTAGGTGACTGAGTGTATGTGTGTGATTGTGTGTTTAAGGTACTCCAGTTTAATGCTCTGTAGTCAGGACTCTCCTGATCTCTCTTACTCCCAAGACCCAACAAGATGAAGACTGCTCCCTGACCATCCACTGTACCCCAGGACACCAAGGAGCCCCAGTCCCCACAACAATGCCTGGATAACTGCTCTCCCATCTCCCTTCCCCAAGCAGACTGCTGGACCTGTCATGGCAAAGACACAGCTTTGGAAAGCCAGAGGCTGTGGTGGAACCCTGGCTCTCCATTGTCAAGTTTTGTGATCTCACATAAGGGATAACACCTTGTTACTTAAAAGAGGCATAAACAGGCTCCCCATATGCCCAGGAAAAACTTTTATGATGCCAACTAGAAGTGTCGCTGTCCCAGAAGTGAATACGTACTACTGAGGGTGGTAGCCTTTCCCACAACTCTGTTACATTATCTTCTTTTAAAGAAAATGGCCAGACCATCATTTTTACCTTTTTTTCAGACTTAAGCATATCCACACCAAACAAAAATACCCTGAAGGAGACATTATGAATTATATAAATAAATATATTATAAGCTTACAAGTGCAAAACTACCTAGCCTGTGACAGTGGGGTTCTAGTGTGTGCCTGAATTGAGCAAGGAGGGAGTGCTTTCCTTGCACAAGTGGATTTATTTGCAAGGGAATACTCTGCTTTACTATCTCAGGGAAGCAGAGGAAAGACAGCCTCTGGCCATGCTGGCACCCTGGCATACACCCTGTGTACAGACTGGGAAGGATCGGTGCTACCCTCACCAAACCTCAGTGGAGTCAACACAGAGCTGCTTAGCCCAACTTCCAGTAAACTGGAGAAGCAAGTGCTCAGAAGCAACTCAAGGAAACACCTCGAGTGGAAGGTCAGGAGACCATCTACTGCCTACTCCCAATGGAATCCCTTTCCTGAGCCATCAGGCTGTCTCTTCCAGAGTTGTGGTGAGAAGAAGGAGGACGTGGTAATTTTGATATGGAAAGTGAACTTCCTATGTGCAAAAAAAAAAAAAAGACATGAACACAGACACACACACCCTGTGAAAGCTTTCTTTCCAAGTCAACATTGCAAAAAGGAATTTTTCATCCAACCATCTGCTTCCTCCACATCTTGTCCACCTGGCTCTTGATCCAGAAAAGTCCAAGCCAAGAGAGTTGGGTGGCTCTGGAAACTTGGGGCAAAAGGCCCAGGACCCGAGCACAGATGTTTCCTGGACATAAGAGGCTGGGGTGGCTCAAAGATGTCCTTTAGATCAACTTGTAGCCAGGCTGGCATGAAAGTAAGAGCCTCATGGAACCTGCCAATGACTGAGGCAGACAGGGGCTCTGAGAGGGTGTGAGGTGCTTGGCTTAGACTAAGCTACCGCCTGGGCTCCACAGAGTAAGCGGGAAGTCAGTGGGGCCAAAATAGATGCTGAGTCTGGTGATTCCTCAAAAGGTTACAGATAGAATTACCAAGCAATCCAGCAATTCCACCCCTCAGTACGTGCCCCAAAGACACAGACACCCACACTCACAGCAGCACTATTCACAGAGACTAGAAGGTAGAAACAACCTCATGTCCATCAACAGCTGGATGGAAAAAGAAGTTGTAGAATACCCGTGAGGGGATATCATTCATTCCTTAAAAAGAAATAAAATTAAAATACTGTGCAAAATAGAACAATAATGTAAGAAAATAAATTTAATTTAAAAAATAATAAAGATAGAGGTTCATAGTTTTAGAAAAAAGGAAAGTCAGACTCTATACAGAATCTTGACAACACTAAGCTGTGTAAAATAAGTCACAAGAAAGGTCAAATATTTTATGCCTTCACTCACAATAAATACCTAAAATAAGCAGACCACAGAAACAGAAAGTGGATTAGCAGTTCAGGGGAGAGGGGTGGAGACAGGCGAACAGAGGGGCTGCTGCAGCCGAAGGTGATCACCTCCCAGCAACTCCACAGAAATTGATAGATAAACCACTGAGGAGTCTTTACTGACAAACGTAGATGCTTCCCACCTCTGATGTGGTGTGTGTAACATGTGATGGCACTATCTGACAGCAGAATGTTAGGACCTCAGTGCAAAATAAATCCTTAAGGACTTCCAAAATATTCTCAATGATTATCTCTGGTAGTCAGATAATAGTGATATTTTTCATTTTTATCATCACGATTTTCTCATTTTTTCCATTTTTCCATTATGTGACTGTAGCTGCCAAGACAGCATCTTAGGCGCCTTCACAACTCAAGATCTTGCTCCCTGAAAGAATCTTCACTGCCCACACATCAGCTCCATCAAAAGTTCTTCCTGGACCCTGCTAATGTCACTTCTGCTTCAATCAACCTCCTTCTAGACCCCAAGCTACCAGGACAGGCAAGAGCAACACATCAGCATGTCAGCCCAGCTCCCCACCAGGCAAGTCCAACACAGACCAGGTGGACCTTACAGAAGATTCTAGAAAATTCAGCCCACAGTGATCTGACCAAAAGGAGGCCACATGTGTTTTTCTATGATGAAATGTGATGAAGGGGACCCTTGTGATCTGAGCCAGTATTTGAGGAGGGCAGCACTGAGTAACCAGATGTGCTCAGGTATACCTGGGCTACCCAGGTACACACAAAGAGCTCTATTTCTGCAAGCCAGGCCTGCATTGTGAGTCCACACTTTCCCTCAAGTCCCACATCACTTGACTCACCACTCACAACAGGCAAGACCCACCCAGCTCCCTTCCTGGTTTCTACCTTCTCTCATTGTCATCCAGGTGAGCAAACAGCACGTTCTTGGAGATGGCTTTGGCCAGCGCCGTCATGGTCTTATAGTCCTTGGGGATAACCTGCAGGAGAAGCCAACTAAAATCAGTACTCAACCTGGAACAAGTGCTGGCCTTTCCCAGCATATGTTTGGCCCCCAAGAAATAACAATATGGCTGAAAATCAAAATATTCAAACTTGTCAGGTAACAGTAAAGACAAACAACGTCGTGGCCGGGCACGGTGGCTCGTGCTTGTAAGCTTCAGCCTATGAAGCGGCCGGGGCTAGGGATCGCGGTTCGAGTCCCGCCTGGGGCCCGTAGTGAGACCTGGTTCCAAAAAAACAGCTGGGCGTGGTAGCGCACGCCTGTAATCCCAGCTACCTGGGAAGCTGAGGCTGGGGATGGCTTGAGTCCGTGGTACCCCGGGCAACGAGAACCTGCGGTTCCACAGGCAAAAATAGCGAGACCTAGTCTCAAAAAAAAAAAAAAAAAAAGACAGACAACGTCAATACCATGTGTATAAGTTTAAATTTCAAAAACAAAGAAAAGATGGGGAAGTCAAAGTGGTCCAAGGGCTGGCATAAGTGCACCTAGACACTGGGGTCTTGATAGACTGGCTCTGGAGGACTTCAGGGCCTCCTAGAAGATGCTAAAAGATCTCCAGCTTCTTGAGTTATTGGGTCTTTTGTTGACTTTTTATTTCATGGAATTTTTAAAAAAGATGAACACTTGTTTAAAAAAAAATCAAAGGCCAAAAGTGAAATAAAAAAGATATCATCCAAGTTTGAGACTGTTTCAGGTGAGGATGGAGGAAGAGAAAGAGGGGGGAGCGACTCAGATCTACCATCACACTAGTACCATCAACAGGAAGAATGAGGGCAAGGCCCGTGAGCCTTGAGCTCCTGTCAAGGTAGGGATGGAAGTGGACAGTGAATGTGCCCAGTGCATTCATCACCTAATGACAGTGAGCACTTGCATCTCAAGTCACAAATGTCTTGAACACCAGCTCCCTTAGAAGATGCCAAAAGGAGGCTACCTGACATTAATGGGACCCACATTCAGCTGCCTAGAGATGACCACCATGCTGGGAGGTAGGAGAGGTTCAGCAGATGGATGGCTTTAATACCAAAGAACCTATACACGTGTAATCAACTCAAATATATATACATACATATATATATATATATATATATATATATATATATATATATATATATATATATGTGTATGTGTATATATACCAAAGAACCCTTTATTAGGAGATCTTTCTGGGAGCAGGTTTGAGGTCCCTAAAAAGTCACCCCAATTATAACTGACTTTTCACAGTAATCTTTTTGTTTTAGAGCAGTTTAGATTTCAGAAGAGATAGCATCCATGTGCTCTCATCCAGTTTTCCTGGTGTTGACCTCATATGTTAGGCTGGCATTGTCACTACCAGAGACCAATCTTAGCACATGACCAGTAATAAATCCCAAATGGTCTTTAATTTTACTCCAAAGGCCTTGTTCTGTCCCAGCATCCCATCTAGGTCATAGACAATCATGTCCCCCAAACCCTCTAGTTGGTGGCAGTCCTGGCTGATAGCAGTCCTCAGACCTCCTTTGCGTCAGTGACCTTGATAGTTCTGAGGGCTATTCAGGTACTAGGCAGATGACCCTCAACTTGGGCTAAGGGTCTTCTCAAAGTCAGAGTAGGTTCTGGACTTGGGGAAAGAAGACCACAGAAATGGAGTGCCCTACATTTAAAAATAATATTTTCCTGGTTTTCATTACCTGACTATGAACACACTAAATATTGGGGAGGAGGGTTGTTCAACAGGGACAGAATTTCCGTTTTACAAGATGAGAAGGTTCTGTGGATAATGGTAATGGTTATATATGTGAATATACTTAACGTCACTTAACTGTACACTTAAAAATAGTTAAAAAGGTACTATGAGGCTGGGCACGGTGGCTCGTGTCTGTAAGCTTCAGCCTATGAAGCGGCCAGGACTAGGGATTGTGGTTCAAGTGCAAGTCCTGCCTGGGGCCCGTAGCGAGACCTAGTTCCAAAAAAATAGCTGGGCGTGGTGACGTGCGCCTGTAATCCCAGCTACCTGGGAAGCTGAGGCTGGGGATTGCTTGAGTCCATGGTACCCCAGGCAACGTGAGACTGAGGTTCCACAGGCAAAAATAGTGAGACCTAGTCTCAAAAAAAAAAAAAAGAAGGTGCTATGAACTGGACTGTGTTCCCCAAATTCATGTGCTAAAACCTAACCTCCAGTGTGAGATGTGCCGAGATGGGTCTCTGGGAGTGACCAGGCTTAGATGAAGCCCCAGGGGAGGGGCCTGGTCTGGAATCAGTGTCCTTGTAAGAAGGGACCTAAAAGAAATCTTGCTCTTGCTCTCGTTCTCTCTCTCTCTCTCTCCTCTTTCTCCTCTCTCTCTCTCTCTCTCTCTCTCTCTCTCTCTGGAATCAGTGTCCTTGTAAGGAGGGACCTAAGAGGAAAACCTCTCTCTCTTTCTCTCTCTCTTTCTCTCTGTCTCTCTCTTCCCTCTTCAAAGGAAAACCTCTCTCTCTCTTTCTCTCTCTTTCTCTCTGTCTCTCTCTTCCCTCTTCAACTCTCTACCCTTCCCCTCACCAGGTGAGGGCAAGACAAGAAGGTGGCCATCTGCAGGCCTCAAAGAGGACCCTCAGCAGAAACCAACTGCCAATACCTTGATCCTGAGCTCCTAGCCTTCAGGACTCTGAGAAATGAATGTTTCTGTTGTGTAAGCCACCCCAATCTGTGGTGGTTTGTGATTGTAGGCAAGCCGACAGATACAGGTGTTAAGTATACTTTGGCATCATTGAAAAAAAGGTATCAAAAAGGAGGTCAAAAACTAAAAATACCAAAAAGGAAGTGTTAAGAACTTATTAAAAGTCAGCTGTAGAACTGCGTAAGACAGATGAAAAGCCCAACACCCAAGGGCAAGGGAGGAGGCAGGTCCCTGGCGCAAAGGGGTGCACAGTGCACATGGGTTTCCAGAAGGCCTCTGACACGGAGAGAGAGAAGTGGACATGTGGGGCAGGGTTTCCCACTAAGCAGGTCTGTGGTTGGAGCCCTGGTCCAAAGGCCAGGAGAACAGCACAGCTGCTCCTCCACCTACACAAGCACAGATGTTTCTCCACCTATACAAGCAACCCAGAGTTCACCCTCTCCTCGAATCTGCCTAAGATGCGCAAGTGGGATGTGGTGGCAATCCCTCTATCCCCACAAGCTGACGTGTGTTTGGCAGGCACCATCCTGGTTCCCTCTACCTGGAAGAGAGACCCAGGGCCAGTCACTCACCTTCCTCACGTAGGACACAGCATCCTCCTCTGTGTACACCTCGGCACTCACGCCACCTCGGCGGTGGCGGGCTTTCACCACAGGGTTGGGTGGTATCGGAGAGACCTCCTCATCGTGTGAGTCTGACTGGGAGGTTGACTTCTGCTGAGCTAAGATCTGCCGGTTTTCCTCCTGGAGGAGAAGAGAGGGAGACTGGGGTGAGAACAAGTCCTCAGACTCACCAGCTCATAGGAGACATCTCCTGAGAGGCTTCGAGAAGACAGGTGCCCAGTCAAGATCCTGCCTTCTGAATTATCCTTCTTCCCTCTAAGTGTCTTCCATGGCTCCCTGCAATGACCCCACACCCCCACCCCAGCTCAGCACTGCCATGAGGTATTCAACAGAATCTGGAAAGAGGACACTCAGTTGAACCTCAAGCAAAGCCAGCAGGGACCACAGAGAGGGAAGAGTGCATGGGCAAGGAAAATCAAGGAAAAGATTCCTGAGTCTGGCACCCCACTCAGGCAGGTGTGCACAGGTGAGTTTCAAACTGTCACCCCTCTTTACATTTTAATATAGAAAATTTATGATCTATAGAAAGCAGAGAGACTAATATAATGAATCACCAAATGTCAATCACCCATTAAGAACAAAAATTCATTCCATTTCATTTCATTTCCATCCACTTTTACACATGCACACACACAGATATAACATACAACCACACACAGATATACATATACACATGTACATCCATACACACAGAAACACAAAGACATATATAAATAGGTACAAACACACAGTGCACACAAACATACACAGACATACATATACATGGGTACAGGATGAAAGTACACCTCATTTTTTATGTAATTCCATTTTAAATACTTTAGAATGATTTTCTAAAAAAATACATGAAAACATAACCATGACACCCATTGTCATTTTAAGAAATTGATATTTATCTCTCAACATCATCAAATGTTCAGTCAATGTTGAAATTCTCCTGTCTCCATTTTTTAAAAAGTTTTCCTTTTTCTAACCAGGACCTAAGCAAGACTATTGTTCAATTTTCACACATAAGCAGATAAAGTTATTTGACAGTGAGGAACCTGTTCAGTATAAAAATGGAGACTAGGATAAACAAAAAGAAAAAATATGATCTGGAGGAAACAAAAACAATTAGGAAAAAGAAAACAACTTCAAATACATTATGTTTATATTGTGCCCAGATAGAACTCACAAGAAATTATAGTCATTAAATATGATAGGAGACAATGAAAACAGAAAGTTTCCCTTAAAAAGAAAATTGCAAAGATTAAATACTACATATTTAGTTTACACTTGACTAGTATAATATACTTTATATAAATATCAAGATGATAAAGAGGAAGTACAAATGGCCAACAGGCACATGAAAAACTGCTCAATGTCACTAGCAATTAGGGAAATGCAAATCAAAACCACAATGCGGTACCACCTTATACCAGTAAGAATGGCCCACATCCAAAAAACAGGCAACAACAAGTGCTGGAATGGATGTGGAAAGGAACACTTTTACACTGGTGGTGGGAATGTAAACTGGTTCAGCCACTATGGAAAGCTGTGTGGAGGACCCTAAAACTAATGAATATGGAACTATCATTTGACCTAGTAATAGCTCTTCCGGGAATCTACCCAAAGGAGACCTCAGTGTGGGTACAAAGGGACACCTGAGCTCAGATGTTTACTGCAGCACTATTTATAATTGCAAGGACATGGAAACAATCCAAATGCCCCAAGACAAGTGACTAGATGAAAAAGATGTGGTATATATATATATATATATATATATATATATATATATATATATATATA
>PVHY01031316.1:0-12735 GCA_004024945.1 Uropsilus gracilis
TTATTGAAGTATAGTAGTCATAAATAATGTATGTTTAAAGTGTATTTGATAAGCCTGACCTGTGGAACCAACATCAAAGTCAAGCTAAAACATATCCATTACCCTTAAAAGTTGTCTTTTCATAATGCCACCACACTTGCTTTTCTTTACAATAAATTAGTTTGAATGTTCTGCAGTTTTAAACTAATGGACTCATACAGTGTGTATACTTTTGAGCCTGGCTTCTTTCATTCTGCATAATTATGTTAAAATACATCTATACTATCTTTTTTTTTTAGGCTAGGTCTCGCTATTTTTGCCCGTGGAACCGCAGGCTCACGTTGCCCCTGGTAACCACGAACTCAAGCAATCTCCAGCCTCAGTTTCCCAGGTAGCTAGGATTACAGGCACGTGCCACCACGCCCAGCTATTTTTTGGGATTAGGTCTCACTGTGTTGCCCCGGGTTAAACTCGAACCGTGATCCCCAGACCCCACCACGACTCCATAAGCTATCACTTACAGGCATGCGCCACCATTCTGGGCTGCTTATGTTATCTATGTTGTAGTGTTTATTGATAATTCATTATTTTTTAGTGCTAAGTAACATTCTTTTATAAGGATATACTACTTTCGTTTATTCAGTTGATGAACATTAGGTTGTTTTCTGTTTGTAGCTATTACAAATAAAACTTCTGTAAAACATTTTTTTCTAAAAGTTTTGTAAAGAAGATGCTTTTATTTCTTTGGAGTAATTATCTAGTAGTAAAATATGTTTTTTTTTTTTTTTCCTTAGGTGTATGTTCAACCTTTGGTCAAACTTCTAAATTGTTCTCCAAAGTAGTTGTACCATTTTGCATTCTTACCAGCAGTATATTCAGATTTTCTATATCCTTATCAATGCTTAACAGTCTTTTCCATAATGAAAAATAATGTTGAGCATTTCTTCATTTGTTTATTGGTTTGCATGTGTTTTTGGTGATGTCTATTTAAATTTTTTGTCCTTATTTTGCTTTTTAAAAATGATTTTGAGAATGAGATATTTTTAGATATGGTCCTTTATCAAATGATGCCCATCTGGGACAGCTTACTTTTCAATTTTCCATATTTTCAAGAACAGAGGTTTTAAATTAAGATTAAAATCAATTGTCTTCCTTCATGGAGTATGCTTTGGTGGTATTTCTAAGAATTCTTTCCTTAGCTTTTGGTTGCAAAGATTTTCTCCTACATTTTCTTCTAATGACTTTACAGTTTCAGGTTTTACATTTAGGTCTATGATTCATTTGGAGTGGTTTTTTACATATGGTACAAGATAAGTCTTTAAGTTAATTTCTTTTTGCTGCTATATCATTTGTTGAAAAGGCTATCCTTTCTCCAGTGCGTTGGCTTTGAATTTTGTTGAAAATTCTTACTTATTCACACAAGAATTGTTCTTTTTCTGAACACTAGTCTATTATCTTGATGTCAGCACTTGATTATATTCATTTTATAGCTGGTCTGGTTATCAAGTTAGGTTGTTCCTTCAACTTTGTTCTTTTCCAAAATTGTTTTTACTATTCTAAGTTCATTTCCATATGATTCTAGGATCTGCTTGATAATTACTGTATGAATAATTTTTTAAAACTGCTAGAATTCTGATTGCCATGGCATTGACTCTAAAGATCAATTTGGGAAGAGTTGACATTCAGTCAAACTGCAAAAGTAATAGAGCTCTATTTGTTTTGACCTTTAGTTTCTTGAAATAAATTTTATAATTTCAGTGTAGAGGTATTTTTCTAGATGTATTTCTAAGTACTTCATGTTTATAATATTATTGTAAATGACATTTGAGTTAAAATTTTTTTTGAGTTTCAGTTTCTAATCAATGTTAGCATATATAAATACAAGTATTTTTGGTATATTGACCTTGCACCCTACAAATTGTCTTAACTCATTTATTAATTCTAGTAACTTTTTTGTTATTAGGATTTTTTTTACATAGCTGTGTCTTTAGTGAATAAAAGCTATGTGATTTCTTTCTTTCTAGCTTGGATATATCTTATGTCTTTTTCTTGTCTTCTTTGGCCATTACCTCCAGCACATTGTTGAATAGAAGTGGTCAGAAATGCATCTTGTCTTGCTTTTGTTACTGAAAAAGAACAAAAAAGACTAGCCATGTATTCATATTTGCTTCTATTGGCCTAGAGGATCTTTAGAAAAGAACATAACAAGTTGATGATATTGGTTGCCTATGAAGAAAGAAATTGAATTGGGTGTGAAAAAGGGTAAGAGGCAAACTCAATGGGGATGCCATTTGTGTGTTTGAAGTATGCCTCCTATGCCATAAAATAAATAAATGAACATAAGAAAGCTATGAACAGAGTATATGCAAAAAAAAAAAAAGAATACTTTAAAAGAAACATTTTAAGAATGGAATATAAGAGATTAACAGAGTTAAAAATTAACAAAAGTCCATTTGATTAAATATATATGGAAGTAAGCAATATTTGTAGTTGATTTTGAAAGAGAATGGACATGAATTGAGGATAAAGTAGATATTTTAAGAGGAAGGTATATGCAAAGACATGATGACAGGAAAACTAAAATGAAATAGTGCTTGCAAAAGGAATTAAGACTAACTTCAGTGGTAATTTCATATACTTCAACCCAGTATTGACCCAAGACAATATTTGTCTTTGATTATCTTTATTTTTTTTTAAGAGACTAGGTCTTGCTATGTTGCCCGGGGTTGTCTTGAACTCGCGGATTCAAGTGATCCCTAGCCTCGGCCTCCCAGGTAGCTGGAATTACAGGCAAATGCCACCATATCCAGCTTGTCTTTGATTATCTTAACAGAGATAATTTTAATCAGTGCCTGCTATTTACCAGATTCAGTGCTAAGTGTTAACATATGTATCATGTATTTGACCAAATGGTCATGATTCCTGTCCTAATAGAGTTTTTGATCTATGGACTCCTCTGGGCTTCAACAAAATGAGCAATTACCATATGCATTTTGTTTAAAAATTCTACTTTTTCTATTTAAAATTCATAATACTTTGCCCATCCTTAAACATCTTCAAAAAAATTCAAGTCATTACCCAAAACTGTTGTCCCTCACCTGTGCTCGGATATTTACTGCAGCACTATTTATAGTTGCCAGGACTTGGAAGCAACTTAAATGCCCCCAGATGACTGGCTGAAAAAAATGTGGTATATATACACAATGGAATATTAGTCATCAATTAAAAATGACAAATTTGATGATTTTATGACAACATGGATGTACTTAGAAGAAATCATATTAGCAGAAACAAGTCAATAAGATAAAGACAGAAACCAAATGGTTTCACTAATATATGGGATATAGTGAAAAAAATAAACAAAAGCCTTGAGGAAAAGTCAAAACAAGCTAAGTACCAAGCTGAAGCACACAACTTTGGGTCGGAGGGAAAGGGGAGGGAATGATGGTGGTGGTGGGGTAAATCCCTGGGATTACAATGATGTGAAATTTATATATAAATAAATTAGAAAAATTTAAAAAAGGAAAAAAATATTGTCCCTGCTCTCTTCCTTTCATATAGAACAGTTATTAGATATGTGTTGGGGCTGAAGACTTATTTTGCATTTCCCTGTCTGAGCTGTGGGCAAAATACTTTGCATGCCCTGGCTTCCTCATTAATAACATGGGGACAGTAATAGTATATACTTGATAAGGTTGCTGAGCATATAAAATATAAAGTGCTTAGTTGGGGATGGTGGCGCATGCCTGTAAGCTTCAGTCTATGAAGTGGCTGGGGTTAGGGATTGCTGTTCAAGTCCTGCTCGGGACAACATAGTGAGACCTAGTGCCCCAGAAACTAACTGGGAATAGTGGCGCGTGCCTGTAATTTCAGCTACCTGGGAAGCTGAGGCTGGGGATTGCTTGAGTCTGTGGTACCCCAGGGCAATGTGAGCCTGTGATTCTATGGGCAAAAATAATGAGACCTAGTCTCAATAAACAAACAAACAAATAAATAAATAAATGCTTAGAATACTGTGGCATATAGTAAGTTTTTAATATTAGCCATTACTACTTTAAAGCTATTACTCATGTCATTCTTTCATCCAAGATTCATATTTTTACCACTTGTATTCCCTAGCTGGTAATCTTTCAAATAAGACTGAGTATTATTCAGAAGCATTTAAAAAAGTGCTAGAATCATAGTGACTCTCCATGTACTTGTCAGAATCACAGTTACCTGTAAGTCAGATTTGAGCTCACGGGTGATAAAGAGGTTAAAAAAACTGAGTTTTTTATTAGACCTGTTAGCTCAAATGTGACTTAGAGATAACTGAGTCTGACAAGTACAAGGCGGGGGTGGGAGGATTCACAATGATACTACCATTTTTGTAAATGCTTCTGAATAATATTCAGTCTTGAAAGGTGGTTTTAAATTCTACTCTGCAACCCTAGAGCTCCAATGAGCTCATAGTAGGATTTCTCAAATAGATATTTAAGTTGTTTAAGGAAATTATTAGTCTTCTCCAGAGAAATAGAATAGATTATCTTCCCTCCCTTTCTCCCTTTTGACCTATCAGTTTTATTTGACTCATGCAGGTATAGAAGGTGAAAAGATTCACAATCTGCAGCCTGTAAATTGAAGATCCAGGTTTCCCTGGCCTGACATCTAGGAGAGCCTGATATATAAATTCAAGTCACAGGGGCAGGAAGATGTTCTCCTAGTTCTTCTAGTAGTGAAGCAGGGGAAAAAAAGATAAATTCTTCCTTCCTCTACTGTATTTTTTTTTTTTTTTTTGAGACTAGGTCTTGCTATTTTTGCCCGTGGAACCGCAGGCTCTTGTTGCCTGGGGTACCACAGACTCAAGCAATCCCCAGCCTCAGCTTCCCAGGTAGCTGGGATGACAGGCGCACACCACCACGCCCAGCTATTTTTTTTCGAACTAGGTCTTGCTACAGGCCCCAGGCGGGACTCGAACCGCGATCCCTAGCCCCGGCTGCTTCATAGGCTGAAGCTTACAAGCATGAGCCACCGTGCCCAGCCTTCTACTGTATATTCTTTTGAAAACCTTCACAAAGTGGATGATGTCCAGTAACACTGATCAGGACAGTTTACTGACTCCATCAGTTATAATGCTAATCTCATCCAAAAACATCCTCACAGACATCCATAAACATTGTTTTTTCTGGGTACCATGTAACCTATTGATCTAATGCATAAAATTCACCACCACATTGTTTATCTCTTTAGTTTGTATTGTTTATTAGGATTCTTTTAAAATAATTCAGTTGCTAAAGCAAATTGAAACTTTGTAGTTGAAACTAAAGACAGAGGAAAGGAGGGGGGAAATATATATGCATAAATACATATATATGTATATATACATATAAAATGCATATATATGCATATATAAATATAAATTTACCTATATATATTTGTATATATACATGCGTGTGTATGTTATAAAGGTGAAGTTCTCAACCCTGAATGCCCACGTGAATCACTTAGGGAATTTCTATGCTCATCTCTTGACCCTCACTCTCAGAAATATTGGTCAGGGCTAGGAACTGAGCTTTGATATGTGTCTAAATTCTTAGATTATTTTAATGTACAATCATTGTTGAGAACCACTAGAATAAAAAAATCCGTGAGAAATGGGGTAGGCTACAAGAGATGGGAGTTAAATCTTTTGAAAGAGGCAAAACTTCCCCAACAGTTGCTCATAGTCCTCTTTGGTAATAGGGAACTATAGGTAGTTCTTTTATTTGGTTCTTTGTAACCATGACTCTAATTGGATTTGGACACTTGAGGGGACACAAAAGCAAGACCAAATTTTTTTTTATTTTTTGAGACTAGGTCTCACTATTTCTGCCTGGGGAACCGCAGGCTCACGTTGTCTGGGGTACCACAGGCTCAAGCAATCCCCAGCCTCAGTTTCCCAGGTAGCTGGGATTACAGGCACGCACCACCATGCTCAGCTATTTTTTTGGTACTAGGTCTCATTATGTACCCCCAGTAGGACTCAAAGCGTAATCCCTGGCCCTGGCCACAGCTTCCTAGGCTGCTGCTTACAGTCATGTGCCACCATGCCCGGCCTACAAGACCCAATATTTAATGGTTAGTATATGGACACTTAATAGCAGCTTAAAAAATTAAAAAAAAAAAATCCTTCTTCCTTGAAGCTTTCTAAAAGGTTAATTATCAACCAGTTCCTTCAACCCTTAAATTACTTTCTGAGAGTGAATTAGAAAGAGGAGCATGAATTCTATTAAGAGATTGTGGTTCTACTATAGATTAATTCTTATTAAATGGTATCCTGTTGTTCATTTTTCACCACAAAGAGGCTGACTTAATCCTTGTTTTGAGTTTGCATATTGAGCAATTCTGGATAATTGCATGTGGAATGATAACCTTT
Organism: Uropsilus gracilis; assembly: GCA_004024945.1. Classification (NCBI taxonomy): domain Eukaryota; kingdom Metazoa; phylum Chordata; class Mammalia; order Eulipotyphla; family Talpidae; genus Uropsilus; species Uropsilus gracilis. The sequence continues at coordinate 6,374 of PVHY01031316.1, forward strand.
ACAACAGATGCAATTCAATATACAGAAAAACTGGTTCTTAGAATGCAATTTTAAATTCATAAAGTGAAGCTTAGTATCTTGGAAAGAGAGTATATGTGTTTCGTGGTGTAGTAATATTATTCCTAAGGGAAACTTTCAATATCCAGTGATTCAATGTAGACTCAGGATAAATATACATGCTACTGGCAATACCTGAAGCATGCTAACAATCACATTTGACTGATTAGCAGATTAGTATGGTTAATCAAAGATTACATAATTTTGGTTTCAGGTAGCTTGTTTTCAATTATAGAAAAACTCTCCATGTATAAAAGGACATGATATATTGCAGTTCCTTAAGCATAAGCTATTTTCATAACATGTCTTGGAAGTTTTTTCTCTTTAAATTAAAATGGTTTTTGTGAGTAAATTTGATGAAATGGTTTACCACAAGATTTGCCTTTTAAATTCCAAAACAGAAGCATTAAATGAAAGTTGACTTTAATAGAAATGAATATGGCATTATTTCTTTCGCAAATGCCTGTACTTTTTTATTTTATAATGATTTGTGTTCCTTGATATGCTTTATCTCATGCTTGACTGATTACAAGTGTGGAAGGGGGTTAAATATATTCGCTGCTGGCAATTTAGCATTAATTGCAATACACTGTAATCCAAATTACAATCTGTCATTTCCAGTCAAATTGTGAAGCACTGTAATTGTATTTTAGAGTTCCACTGCCATTGATTATAACTACCTCATTTGTGTTTTAATATACCATCACAAATTTGTGAATGGAAATACAATCTTAACAAACCAGGAAACAAGTATTGTTCCTCCTATTATAACAGCAAGAAAATTATTTCTTAGCAAATGAAAAGAGGAGCTGACAAGACAGTAAAGAGGATTCACTTAGGGATGAAAGGATACCAAAAGACTTCAATTTTCTAGCAGTACAGAAAATGAGACATGGATCTTTTTGAAACATTTTAAACAACATAATTTTTAAAGTTTAAAATAGGCAGTTTTACAAGAGCACATTGTAACATATGGAATTGTTAGTGGGCATATGGTGAGACACCCCACGACCCTTAAACCTGCCTGCTCTAAATGGGTTCTGTTATCTATCACATGAAGACAAACATACTCTTAATGCACAAGATTTTCAATAGAAATGAACTTTAATATAATTGGTGTGCAATAGAGAGAAGAGAAATAATGTAGTTTCCAAATGAAGCACCCAAAGTTGTCATCCCTAGTGAGTAAATCCCACCCAAACAGGGTTAGAACAACATAGGACTACTGAGAACTGAAAGCATAACACAAGTCTAAAGCAACTTCTGATAGGTAACTAATGGAAAGGGGCAGAAGGGACCAATCAAGTCTGGAAGAAAAAGAACACAATCAAAACCCAGGTCAAGATAAAGGCTGCCATTGCCAGCCTCTCCATGGGTCTCTCACCCATGTTTCTTTCCAATTTCTCCTTCCATGTCTCCAAGTCCTTGGTACAGGTTCAAAGGGTGAGAAGCAAGTGCAGCTTCTCTATTGGTCTCTCTGTTCCATGTGCCCCCTTCATGTCTTTTCCCTTAAGCCTTCCCTTCCCTCCCAGTCTTTCTAGCTTCCCCTCATGGGTCAGCTCTAACCTTCCATAGGTGGGGCAGGGAACCTGGAACCTCCTCTTTGTAAGTTGCATTGTTACAGAATGAATGTTCATGCTACAAAATTTTGATCCTTGAGCATATTATACATGGAGAAGAATGTAGCACCCAGGTTTCCCAAATAACCATGTCTCTTTTCTGCATAGATGTCTCATTAACTGTCTTGTGCTTTTGTTGAGTGATCTCATAGTCCTCATATATTTCCTGAGAGGTAGTCAGATTTTCTTCCCACAGGCTCCTTGCAACCACCATTCTGCTTTTTGATTCAGAGAATTTGACTATTTTGCATGCCTCATGCCAGTAAAATTAATTGGTGTTTGCTTTTGCTACTGTAATTACAAGTTTACAGGTCTAGTTATGTGAACTTGGTCACTGTGTTGAGAGTGCCAACTTTAAATCACTAGACCATGGGATTTACAGGTCCATGTCTTGTGAAGCCACAGAAGGAAACCTGAGTGATGATCAGGTAAGCAAGAGGAAAATTTAGTTAGAAAATAAATATCAAGTAGGCTCCATGACTCTTAAGGCTTGGGAGGGACAAAAGATGCCATTAAGTGCATTTAGAACTAGGGGTTATAGTGTCACTCCCTAATAATTTTAAGGCCTCATTGGTCTTCTGTGATTGGTTCTCTTCTTTATTTTACTCCCTCTGCTTTAATGTGGCTGTGCCCAGAATTACATCCTGCTTCCCAAACACTTATCTTGGTTTTTTTTTTTTTTTTTATTGCCCTTGTCCAGTGCTGTCTTGCTAGAATTTACTGCCTCTGTCAGGAGCATGTTTTGTTAGCTCCTTTTGGAATTTATTGCCCTTATTTCCAGAGTCTCTGCTAATTCTTTGGACGCTCCCTCCCTCTGTTGCTCTGACCTGAGCTGTCATCTGCTTGCCCTATGACTTACTTTTCTCTGACTGCTTTATTTCATTTAGCATAATGTTCTCAAGTTTCATCCATGTTGTTACATATTTGAGATTTGTTTTTAATAACTGAATAGTATTGCTATATGTATATATCACATTTTCTTTATCCATATCCATACTTATCATGAGCATTGAGGTTGTTTCCACATCCTTGTTAATATGAACATAGGATTCAATTTCATGATTAAAGTTCTCTGGTTAAATAAGAAGTGGGAATACTGAATCATCTAATCGTTCCATTTTTATTTCTTGAGGAACCTCTCCACAATTTTCCCACGTAACTTCACCATGTTGTATTCCCACTGTTAAGGGTTGAGAAGTCCAATTTTTCCCCATCTTCATCAATATATTTTTTTTATTATTTATTTTGTTCTTTAGATCACAACCTCTGTGTCTTTTTTGGGAGACCTTCCCCTCCCTCCTCCCTCTGGTGCCCAGTTCATTCTCTCATGCCCCACTCTATGTTGTTTTACTAGTTGTGCTAAGTCCATTAGTCTCTTTCTTTCCTGTGACAGTGTCCTTTCACTGGGTGAGGGACCGTGTTGTTGGAACCAGGTGAGCCTTGCTGGTAGGTATTCAGTCTTAAGTTTGCAGTGGGTGGTCAGTCTGTATTCATTTGTGATCTGTCCATGTTTTCTTGCTGCAGGCCTTCCTCTCCAATCCAATCCCATCTCCATTGCTTTGCTGCTTTTCCTTCTGGCTCTGGTGTCAGATTTAGGGATCTCGCCCCCAGCCAGTGTTGGTCAAGAAGTTCTCTGTGAATACAGCCGTCTGTGAGTAGCCTTTGAAGATCATCTCCTCTGCCTCAGTTGGCAGTTTTGATGTGGGGCCGATTACCCCATCTTTGGTCTTCCTCTCCTCTCCCGTAGTGTGGGGAGGGTGTGTTGCTCTCCTTGAAGGCATTTCCAAAATGAAGTCCTGGGTCTTCCGGCCCGGTGAGCGCATAAGTGGACATGGTTATATCGTGTCTCTACAGTTGTTTCTCTTGTCTCGCATGCACTGATTCTCTCGGTTGTCCATCTTCTGTGTCCATCTCAGGCTTGTGGACTGGATTTTTGCATGGTCCCTCACCTCTTCTATGTTGGGGTTTGTGTTGCGCATGTTCTTGACCCTCTGAAGTTTAGCTGGAGTGAGAGGGAAGTGGAAGGGGCTCCCCCCACCAAACCCCTGCACGCAGGTACCTCCCTGCGCCAGGGGAGGGGGATGGCGGATGGCTGAACCTGCGCCCTCCCATGCTCCCCTTGGGCTAGGAGCAGAGAGCAACATGGCTCTACCGGATCTGAGCTGCAGATGGCTGCCCTGTGAAGCAGCCATCCGCTGGTAGATGGGGTCCCCTCCCCCACCCCATCCCCCCTTCCCTCCAGGGCTCATCCGGCTTAGGGGGCTTACCCAGGAACCTTGACCCCCTTTGCTCCCCCCTGGCAAGGGAGCCCCAATGGCCTGTTTGGTTTATTTTGATTGTTTCCCCCCTGACACAGTAGTGAGATAAGAACTTATTGTGGTTTTATTGTATTTACTTGATGATTAGTAACAATGAGAATTTTTTTTTCCTGTTTGTCTTGCATGTCTTCTTTGAAGAAATGCCTATTCAAGTCTTCATCAAAGTCTTAGAGTTTTCAGCTTACCGATTTCTCACCTCTTTAGTAACTGCATTTCTGAGTAATTTAACTTTTTTTTGTGAAGTAATTCTTATTAGAAAAGGACTTTTTTATTGCAGTTTTTAACTTGTTTCCACTAATTATAGTTCTTACATCTCTTTTTCTCTTGTTTTTCATTTTGTATTGATGAGCTTTGGCTTTTTTCTCTTGTAATTTCTATAAGGTGAGTTTGTGTGTGTACTTTAGCAATACATGAAATATCTGAGTTTTAATAGTCTTTTTAAAATTAATAACAACTTAAGTTGAGTTGCATGCAAAATGCTGCACTTCAAGTTTTTCTCTCTCCATGCTTTATTATCATTACTTCCACCAGTTTATATCTATATTTAAACATATTTTTATAGTTATTTTTTAACTTTTTAAACTTTTATACTAGAATTAGACCTATACTAGAACCATTACCCTCACACAGTACCTCAATTTTCTTTATGTTTAGCTTTATTGACTTTCTCATTTTTTTTTAATGCTATGGTATTGCTGCTTAGCATCCTTAGATTTCTATTAGAACAACTTTCTTTAGCATTTCTGGTAAGTCAGGTCTGTGTTCATGAACACCCTGAGCTTTGACTTGTCTGGGAACATTTTTATCATACTCCTTCATTTTTAATTAATTAATTATTAATTTTTAGGAGACTAGATCTTGCTATGCTGCCCAGGGTTGTCTTGAACATGCAGACTTAAGTGATCCTCAGCCTCAGTCTCCCAGATAACTGAGATTACAGGCGTGTGCCACCACACCCAACTTCCTTCATTTTTAAATGATAGCTTTTCCTCTTCAGGGCTTCCTTCAAGAGTGTGTTTCATTTCTGTAGCTCCAGCATAGTATAATGCCATAGTAGGTACCAAGAAAACATAGGATTAGTGAATATATGTCTTTCAAAAAAGGGAGAACAAAACTCAGTTATTTAGAAATTCTTATTCTGGTATCCATCCATCAAGTAAAGTTTTCAAATTTGTGTAGTGTAAGTGGGGTGAGGGTTTAGGGGTTTGACTCTCCATGCTCATTAAATTAGATACAAAAGAATCTTCAAGCATGTCATCTTTAAATAATTCTGGTTTGAAGATTTTGAAAGTAACATTGTGCCAATGTCATGGATGGGTGTGTTTTCCCTGATTCTTCCTATCCTCCAACCCTGTTAGAAACTGATAGGTTCCCAAAGAAAAAGACAGTGAGAAAATGGGAAACACCATTTAGGATTATAGCCTCCAGGAATTATAGCCTCTGGAAACTGACCCATTCACAGTCCCCAGCAATTCAGATTTGGCTTGACTTCATGGAATTTCCTCACTTACTTGTATTCCTAGACTAGGAAGCATGTACTAGGAATTGTTTGGGCACCTAAAAAAATTGGGTTATGGAATAGTTTCTCATAATCAATAAACAATCAATAAACAAGTACTGTGGACAGGGAAAAAGAAAATGAAACAAACCCAGAAAGGGACTTTCTTCTGGTGTTAGGACACTTTTTGTATAAGGTTGTGATGGATGTGGTTGCTATACACATTTTCAGATCAAGTGAACACTTGTAAGAGGAAAGTCACTATGGAAAGAAGCTGGAAGTTTGGTGATCATACAGAGGTTGTTAATTATCCAACACTGAAGCTGCCCTCTCTTCAATTTCTGTTATATGAGACAAAACAAAATCCACTTGTTTAAAACATTTTTATTTGAATTGTCTGCTACTTTCAACCAAAGGTGTCTTAACTGATATAGATGTAACATATATAACAGAATTTAAAAATACTCATATACGCATATACTTTGGATATTTGTAAAAATAAATGTATAACGAGGTCCCATATATCTTATATCTGAAACAGGGTAAAAAGGAAGACTTAGTGACCTAAACTTTAACTGTCTAACCTATCTGCCTGCTTCTCTCTCCAAAGCAGGCTACACACACATGCTTCATTAGCATTTTCACTGATCACCTTTACCATTGATATGCAAACATCAGCTATCAGCTTCTCTCTGCTTTCTTTCCCTCTTTCAGACCTAAAAAGGAAAACTTTAAAACACAGTTTAAACTTTCCATTCGTGGGTTCTTACCACCATCCCCAGCCTTCTCAGCCAAAATACCAAATCAATGCAAGACTAGCAGACTAATTTATTTCTAACAAAGTGATTTCTTTTTTTTTTTTTTTTTTTT